>JAOTON010002268.1:2312500-2396385 GCA_034440635.1 Lepas anatifera | reverse complement strand
CTTGAGACGACGAAAGACTGCGGGTGGAGGAGTGCGCTGCTGTGAGGTAGGTATATGGTGTAAATTTATAAATTTACTTCTAGTTTTGGTGCTGGAGTGCATGAGGAACATTTGAGAGTGCAAGGATGGGACATATATGGAGAGAGGTTCTTAACTTTGTAGGTCAAGGGTAGATTCATGTAAAGTATCATTTCAATTTTTGGTATCGTACACGTTTATTACACGTACACATCGGACGCTAAAGATCCGAACAACATTTCGCCCACTACAAATCATTAAATGCAAAGAGCATAAGAAACAAGTGGGTCACGCTCCGGCGAACCCACGGATTGCCCAGGGCTGCCCGCTAGCCGTATCTCAGGAACCGATCACCTGTTAGAGCTGTCAGGGCTGTCAGAACCAGAGAAACCGAAGCAGAGCTGAAAGGTGCCGACATTCGTTAGGGAGGACGATGTGGACAGGGACACCAGAGCGACGCACCAGAATCGAGACGGCGACGGGGCCAGGGGCGCGGCGGAGCTCGCCCAACCCATCGGTGGAGGGGAGCGTGATGCAGTGGCGAAGAGACACAGCGGCAAAGGGAGCGTGATGCAGCAGCATAGGGAACGCGACACAGCTGCAAAGGGAGCGTGACACAGCGGCAGAGGGAGCGTGGTGCAGCGGCGGAGGGAGCGCGATGCTGGGGGCGGATGGCATGTCATTTTGCTTTGTTCTACGGCACACAAGTCCGGATGTCGGGGCATTCTGGTGGTCAGGGACGGGGTGGAGAGGGCAATTTATTTAGGCACACAGCATCAAGGATGGCTCGATATCAATAAAGAGATTGTATCGGTGCAAATTTGATACCATGAATGATGTGATGAATTGGTGACAAACAATACCTCAGCAAAGCTACAACCAGCTCACGAAGGGTTGAGGCGAAAACAAGACACATTCCAGACACTAGTGACCAGAGTGACATTCCAAGTGACATTGCAGCAGAGCGCCTGCATCAACAATGTCAGCCACCTCCTCGCTGGCACCAGTGACGTCAGCCTCCTCACCCAGTGTGCAAGCCATGGCATTTTTCGACGCAGATCTCGTCGGTGTGAGTGCCCTTGGAGACAGGACTGAGTGGTGCAAATTTTATCAACCTGGTGCGAGTTTGCGAGACTGGTGCAAGGAAGGTGACACACTAAACAAATAATGGCTGAATGGTTATTAAGACACAGGAGGGGGCTTTATAAAAGTCCTTAACTAACTAATGGTAGAGGTAGCACTGCATGGTGTGGGTAGGAATGGGTGCATTTTTCTCCCTGGTATTTGGCAGATTGGTGCGAATTTTTGGAGGCTGGTGGCAGTGGCGGACAAGTCTGCAAAGTATGGCAGCAGGCCAGAGGAGTCGCACCAGCCATCTAAAATTCTCGAACCACCAGCCACCAAAAATTCACACCAATCTTCTATATATCAGGGAGAAAAACACACCCAGCCTACCCACAAGATGCAATGCTACCTCTTATTAGTTAGTTAGTTGAGGACTTTTCATAAGGCCCCCTCCTGTATCTTCATAACCATATAGCCATTATTTGTTTGGTTTTCAGTGTCACCTTTCTCGCACCAGTCTCACAAATTTGCACCAGGTTGGTAAAATTCGCACCACTCACTCCTGTCTCCAAGGGCACTCGCACCAACGAGATCTTGTTGAAAATGCCATAATTTGCACACTGGGTGGCGGATCTAGCCGGTCGGTTTGGGAGGGGCAAACCAAAGTCAAAAGTTGAAAAGCAAAAAAAGAGAAAAAACGTCACGCCGTGAAAAGCTGTGCTACAATATCACTTGCCGGTAGAATTTTAGATTTGGGTATTTGAGGCCAAAAGTTTAAAAAAACATCACGGGTTGAAAAAATATGGGCTAGAGATACTTTTTCCGGGCCAAGGCCCAATATTTACACTGAACTTAACTGGTTCTCTTTCAAGTTGAGAGTTAAAGTACCAGAATCTTGCTTATAAACTAAAAAGGAGTCACGGGAAAAAGGAAATAAATCACTGGGGGAAAACATAGTTTTGCGAGCTTTTCCATTTGGGGGGCAAATGCCTTTTTTGTCCCCCTTGGATCCACCACTGGCTGGTAGTGCAAGAATTTTAGATGGCAGGTGGGACTCGTCTGGCCTGCTGCCATACTTTGCTGACTGGCTCCTCACAGTCCTCAGTCTCCTGGTCCTCGGCAAAGTCGTCCGGCTTCTCTTCATCCGCCCCGACGTCTGAGACGTCAGAGATGTCTCCGGACGCGCCGGTCTCGGTATTGGTGCAGCCGACGAAGGCGTCCACGTGCTGCGTAAGGAGCATGAGCACCCTGTCCTCGGCACTGGGCTGGATCCAGCCGTGGTCGGCCCGGTGGACCTCGGTTGCCAGTCGGCTTACCTCCGGCAGATTATAATTACATTACTGGTAAAAGATCTGCCGCGCACCTGGGATCATTCCCGGCCCAAAAGCGAAGTCCGCGCCACCGCGAGGCACCTCCCTCACCCTGGAGCCGCCGTCCAGGTGCGTGGTGTTGAAGGAGGAGAGCTTATACTAGGAGTCTTTGACCGAGCGGTAAGGCACCTCACTCAGCGCTCGCTTCAACGCCATATTGTTCTCCAGCACTGCACTGCGTGTGCGGAAGTCGATGAGTGGTACCTCCAGGCGGTTAGGTCACTTCCCGGGCTGTACCCCAGTCGCACCCGAATGTTGTGCCAGGGGCCGGCGTTGGAGTAGCGACCAGCGGCAGCAGGTACTTGAACCGGTCCTTCGGGCCCCCCAGCCGGTAGGAGATGAAGGTGCGGGACATTATCGGCCGCTCCTCGAGCAGCTGTTTGAGCTGGTTGAGGTCGTCGGTGAGGCCGTGCTGTTTGGCCTGCGACTCGAAGGAAGGTCAGTCGACCAGCGGGTGCTGCGGCCTATGGTCCTGCAGGCTGGAGACCGCCCGGGCGCCGAACCGCCGCCACCTGCGGCCCTCCGGTACGTTGGTCGGCGTTGTTGGGAGGACGCCGGTAGTAGCAGTTCTGAGGCGTATCCACACGAGAGATGGCCACAGGCGGCAGATAGAAACATTTACAGTTATTCATGTTGTTCATGTTATTCATGCTAAAACTTTGTAGCTAGGCAGGTACCTACCTAGGGTATCTTGCCTGTTACTTTTAATGTCTTTATATACTAATTTAGGTATCATACTTTCGGTGACCCAGCCTCTGTAGGCAAAATGTGATCTGGGTCACATTGTTGATGGTGTCTTTCAAGTTGAAGTGTTATTTACCTCCATACATGTATATTCACACGAAAAATGAGCAGATGACACACAAGCATGGGCTAAAACAGACATGGATTAAAAACAGCAGGATGACACAAGAAGCCAGCGCCCCAAAAGACCCCCGGCAGACCGATCCACGAGGCGGGGACGGCTCGCATGGTTTGTGCTATTTTCTCAGCACTATGACATGGTTTGTGCTTAAGTGCTTTGAAAATGGAATTTGATGAACCTGACAACACAATGATGTTTGCTGGTTAGTGGTTTGATACATATCATATTTTGACCATGGAAACTAAGTCATTGATAATGTCAATGGTAACTAGTGATGCAAATTCTGCCAGCATACCAATATTGTGCTGGCATAGGTACCTAATTGATCAATTCAGTGTTAGATCAGGTATTGTTTTTATTCAGGTGTTTTTTCAGGTATTTCTAAGGAAGCACTGGAATGAGCCCAAAGTTAAAGGAGGCTGCTTTAAATATACTTCTACTCGACTGAGGGTAGCCACTGTCAGCAACTAGCAGCAAAGCTGGCTCAGGCCTGGCCAAGGCTCTGCGGTGGCTTTTATAGACAGTAGTTTGTCATTGCTCTGTGCCATGACCCACCGTTTCACTGTGACGTTATGTGGCAGTGGCACTGTACCTGTTAAACCTTCTCCAGCAGGTTGATCTTTTCTTCTGATGTGTGTATTGTATGCAAATAAATGTATTGTCATACATATGTCTGGTGCTCTTGGTCTTGTAGCATTTGAAAATTTTAACAGTGCCAGCATATCGAGGGTTTCTTAAAAGTTTGTTTGCACCCTCCTGATGCTTATAAGTCAAAGCACAAGATGTTTATTGATATCTTGTACACCAGTGCTACCACCTTTCAGTGGCAGACTCTTGGGCACCCTTTTTGGTGTGTTTGTGGCCAGGTTCATTACGTCCCTCACATATTCAAAAGCTAAGATTCAATAACAAAATTAAAGATGCCTTTCTCCAAAAGAAAACAATTCTCTAATCAGCCGTACAAAACTATAAACACAGTATACTTGCCTGGCGAAAGGATATGTTGTCATGAGGTTTGCTGCGACATCTGAAACATTTGTTTTTGTCAGAAGCCTGAATCAGTTAATTAATTTAACAAAGAAAGTGTCTTTTTTAAATATTTTTTGCGCTCCCTTTCCCCGGGAGAATTTTTGTGTTAGTAGCTAGTGTCATTCATAAAACGCGCTCACACTATGTACAGAGCGGAAGTTTCCATTTGCCGGCACCCTTACGGGACAGCGGCACCACACTCGGCGGGCCATAGGCTGCTCCGGTCCCCCAAGCCGCAGCGCCCGGCGCAGGCCGAGTCCTCACTTGAGGGCCACGGGCGGGAGACCAGACCGGTGGATCACTTTAAAGGCCGATCAGGCCCTTGCACCCACAAACAGGGACGCCGGCTGGCACGGCGTTGATTCCACTGCTGTGGCGCGCACTCCCCAGTGTACCACTAACTCCTGGGTAGGAGGCGGCCGCGGAAAAGGCTGCCATAGGTCAGCCTTGATCCAGGGGCCTTCCACACCCAAGTGTGACACCTTTGCCAGCTGCACCACGGGGGTGGCGAAGAAAGTGTCTTGCTATTGAAACTTGGGCATACATTTTCGTCATGAGTTACAAATTACCTGACCGACGATATTGGAGCATCCTATATGGTAAACGCGACTGTCTTTCTTATGCTAAGTTAAGCGTGTTTGTATCTTGAAAGGGATACAGACGCCACGAGCTGAGTGCCGTGGGACGCTTGTGCGATATTCAGAAATTGCGTTATTTCATTTTCATGCTGGTTTGTGCGAAATATATGTGGCTATGATGATAATGAAGATATCTTTTGAAATTTTGGGGCTTGCGTGAGAATAGATCACTGAATCTTTGTTGATATTCCAGAAAGACCAGTGAAAGCTGTTAAAATCCCCTAATGGGATAATGCCAGTTCAGGAAGGTGAGTGGAATTTTATTTTAGGTGTGTTGTGCTTATGATTTATCTGCCTTTTCCTCAGCTATACGAAGCTATACGAAAAAGATGATTTATATGCCATACAGAGTTTTGATAGTCCTACACATGCTATGCCTTCTCTTGTGTATTGTATTATGTGTTTACGTCAATTTACGTTTAGTTGTTGTCTTTTCAAGTAAGAAAACATACCTGTTTGATCAACTGATCGATATTTAGTTCTCGTCACAAACTAGAGCGTGTGTGGCCTCAGCATCAGTGAGAGCGGTGGCCGTTCACCTGTCTCCCCCCCCTGACCCAGAGGTGGAGCGGGCGGTGGCCGTTCACCTGTCTCTCCCCTGACCCAGAGGTGGAGCAGGTGATGGTCGTTCACCTGTCTCTCCCCCTGAGTCAGAGGTGGAGCAGGTGGTGGCCGTTCACCTGTCTCCCTCCCTGACCCAGAGGTGGAGCAGGTGATGGTCGTTCACCTGTCTCTCCCCTGACCCAGAGGTGGAGCGGGCGATGGCCGTTCACCTGTCTATCCCCTGACCCAGAGGTGGAGCGGGCGGTGGCCGTTCACCTGTCTCTCCCCCTGACCCAGAGGTGGAGCGGGCGGTGGCCGTTCACCTGTCTCTCCCCTGACCCAGAGGTGGAGCGGGCGATGGCTGTTCACCTGTCTCCCTCCCTGACCCAGAGGTGGAGCGGGCGATGGCCGTTCACCTGTCTCTCCCCTGACCCAGAGGTGGAGCGGGAGGTGGTCGTTCACCTGTCTCTCCCCTGACCCAGAGGTGGAGCGGGCGATGGCCGTTCACCTGTCTCTCCCCCTGACCCAGAGGTGGAGCGGGCGGTGGCCGTTCACCTGTCTCTCCCCTGACCCAGAGGTGGAGCGGGCGGTGGCCGTTCACCTGTCTCTCCCCTGACCCAGAGGTGGAGCGGGCGGTGGCCGTTCACCTGTCTCCCCCCCTGACCCAGAGGTGGAGCGGGTGATGGTCGTTCACCTGTCTCTCCCCCTGACCCAGAGGTGGAGCGGGCGATGGCCGTTCACCTGTCTCTCCCCCTGACCCAGAGGTGGAGCGGGCGATGGCCGTTCACCTGTCCCTCCCCCTGACCCAGAGGTGGAGCGGGCGGTGGCTGCGCTGGACCTGGTGCGGGCGCAGGTCAAGGACCCGGACGGACCCGGTGCTGACCCCCAGCTCACTGCTCAGCTGACCAAGATCTCCGCTCTGCTGGAGGACCCCCTGCTCTGCCGCCTGCTCAAAATCCAGGCAGGTTCCTCGGCGGATCGAGCCCGCTCTCGTTGGATGGTGTGGTAATGAGGAAGTTGCTCTTCAGTGTCCTGTGAGTTAATGATGTGCTCGTGAGGTGTGGCGTAGAAACACACTTTAGAAGTTCACGTTTCTAAAACCGCGTCCCCCCAATAGCGTAGCGTAATCTATGCCTGCATGTTTATATAAAGGGAACTTAGGATCCCCGCTGAGGTTCAGGACGGGCAGCGAAAGGAAGCAAGATCACTGCGTGCCCGGAGGGGTCCGCGAGTGTCCGGGGCTGACCTAGCTGAGAAGTGTGTACCCAGCTGAGCCAGTTCACCAGCGGCTCACCATCCGGCTGCCCCGGCCACGCTGACGTGTAAACTCTGACCTGGACCCCCGGATACGGACAAACTATAGTGACAGTTTTTTAATATTTTTGCGTTCCCAACCCAGGAACATTTTTATACATTTGCACCACACACACCTATGTACACGGCAGCGAGGCTAACGCTTATCGGCACCCTTGCGGGACAGTCATGTCCGCACGCTCCATACTGTACCAGGCAGTGGAGCTATCCCGATTTATCGGGCCCGGCGGAACAAAGGACTGCTCCGGTGACACGCGGCGAAGCCGTGCCCTCGGGCGGTGCCATCGGACCGGTGGATCTATTTAAAGGCAGATCAAGCCCGTGCTCCCAATAACAAGGGCGCTGGTTGGTCAGCGGAAGTCCCCTAGTCAAGGCGGGCACTACCCAGTGTACTGCCATCTCCTGGGTAGGAGGCGGCTGAGGAAAACGCTGCCAGAGGTCAGCTTTGATCCAAGGACCTCCCACACTCGACCGAGGCGCTTTAACCAACTGCGCCACGGCGGTGGTAGCAATCACATGTTAATAAAAACGTTACCCATCTCCCTATCCGTTCAATGTACAATGCGTTGGCATACAGCAGTGGCTTCAACAACTGGGTAACCTCACAACCGCTCTCCGCCCACCCCACCCAAGCCCTGTTATGCAATAACGGATTCTGCAGCCTTTATTGAAAAATACGTAGTCAGGCCAAATATGAGAAAAATGTTGTTGACTTACGGATTCAGCTTTAATTGATAAGCTAGGGTTGAAAATATTGAACAAGATTACATCATACATCGTTGACGAGATGAAAAGCTAGTGACTTTCTTTTCTTATATCCAAGCCGCCTTAGTTCACTAGGGAAGCTGATCATTGGTTTTCAGGGACAACTTTGTGAACCCGAAGAAAATGGCTATGCATTTATTATTCGCCCAAACGTTTCGATATCGTTCTTCACCCATGGTTCGGCTAATTCGTGCTATGCTGAATGGGTACAGCTTGGCTTTCCATCGTATCCAACCACACTCACCAGCAGGGGCGTAGCCAAGGGGGGCGGCAGGGACAGCCGCCCCTCCCTGAGGGCCCAAAGGGCCCCTGAGGACACGAGCCGCGCGAAGCGCGGCTCGCCTGCACTATACTCTGTGGCCAAATTTGACATTTTATACCAGACAGGGCCCTCTTAAGCCCTCTTTAGCACTCTAGCAGGGCCCTTTTTACCCATTAGGGCCCTTTTGGCGCTGTCGCAGCGGCCCTTTTCGAGGCGCCGCCCCTCCCTGAGCGAAATCCTGGCTATACCCCTGCTCACCAGACTCAATATACGTAATTATAAAGTTGGACTGATGGATGATTACTTCGGGGGTGTGAAACAGCTATTGTCTTGGGGCCAGGTCCGCTCTACTTGTTTGCTTCCTTCATTTTTCCAATGATTATGGGCCTTCACGAATGCAAAAATTTTCCGTGTGGTTTCCTGGTTTCGTTGGTGAAGCTAAGATATTGCTGTCCAGAGGAAACCAGGCTCTCGTGTCTCATGTGAATGATTCAATATTGCCCCGCAGTTGTTCTGTCGCAAGTTAACAAAAAGAAAACGAAAACAAAGTTCTGCGACACGGTAGTAATACAATGCGAATAGAAATACAATACCACCGTTTGGCTTCAGCGGCGTTATGTAATGCCATTGCTATAGCGTGCAGCAGTGTGGGCAGACTTTGGGGCCCGGTACTGACCGTGGCCCGTCCCGCATTCCTGGCCGGCTCGCGTGTCTCCAATCTGGGGGTCATGCGCCGCGATAGTGCAGTCATTGGCACGCGCCGTGTGCATTTTCCGCGTCGCAGACGACAATCGAGCGCGGACATCTTGTGACTGTCACCGCGTCAGAACACATCGGTCTGTGGAGGTGCTGGGGCTTGTAGACAGATCACGCTTCCAGTCCTCGCAGCAAACTTGGGGAGCGTAAACTAAAAGCTAATTTGGTACCGGTTTCCTTTGTATAAAAGTCTGTCGCAGTGCATTGCCGCTCTTGATTGGATGCATTCAAATGTCAAATCTTGTCAGTTGTGATTGATCAAGTACGCTGGCCCGATTGGACATCATAGACAGATGATTGTGGTCTGTGAATGGTAAATTTATATGCAGAAGTAGATAAGTGTATGCACACATATGTTGCATATGATGGATGTGAGTTCATATGCATGACTTGTTGGGGCACTTCCCCTCTCCCGTAGTTCATCAATTCTTCCCTCTGCATGTTTCCTCCGTCTCCTTCCTTCTTCCCACTCTCTGTCCCCTTTATCCCCCTTTGTCCCCATCCCTCCATGTACCGTCTTTTCTCTACCTCCCTCCCTGTTTTCATCACTCCTTGTATGTATTGGGTTGTGGAGGGGAAATCCAGGCCAGTTTCATGAGTGGGTGTAAAATTCCAGCATTGAGGTTTTTCTAATACAACTTCAAGCTTATTGCGCTACGCGTGGAATACTTTTATTTTGACCTTTGAAAACTCGTTATTTAGTGTAGATAAGCATCCTATCACGCTAGGTCTTTTGGCTTGACCCCTTTCATGAGAGGACTAAGAAGCCATGGGAAAACGGGGCAGTACAGTATAATTGGACAAGTGAGCGGAAAAGCAAGCCGAAACAACAGCTACCAGTGAGTGAAAAACGTAACTTTTCTGGATATGGATTTCCACCCTTGGATTTTGTGGATTCCTCAAACCTTGGATTTTGGGACGACGCTCACTAACCTCTCTCCCTCACTCTCACCCTCCATCTCACCCGGCCATCTACCTCACTCTCTTTCTTCATCTCATCCGCCCTCTCCCTCACTCTGACCCTCCATCTCACCCGGCCTTCTCTCCAGTCGCACTCTCCATCTCACCCGAACCCTCTCCCCACTCGGACTCTCCATCTCACCCTACCTTCTCCCCACTCTGTCTCTCCATCTCACCCGCCCTCCCCTTCAATCTGACTGTCCATCTCACCCAGACCCTCTCCCACCGACTCCCATCTCACCCGGACCCTCTCCCCACTCGGACTCTCCATCTCACCCGACCCTCTCCCCCACTCTGTCTCTCCATCTCACCTGACCCTGCCCCTGCGCGCAGGACTCGCTGCACCGACTGCGGGGACAGCTGGTCGCGCACCCCTCCCTGGTACCTGCCGACTTCGACATCGTCCCGGAGACAGGGGAGCTGGTGGTGCACCTGTCGCCTCTGGGTCGGCCTGCCGCCCCCGCCCCCACCCCCGCCACTGTGGTGTCGGCGGGCGGCGCTGAAGATGACGCCGCCGCCACCAACGGGTCGGCTCCGGCGGAGCTCGAGGATGAAGTGGCGGTGAAATATGAGGTGGAGAAGGACAGTGACCTGGAGCGGAGCTTTCCAGCAAATGGCGAGGCGCGGGAGGATAAGAACACCTCTGAGAAAAAGTATGGAGATGACCAGCATGTTCAGCAGCCGGATCAGCTCGACGACAGTGTCGAGGTTAGTACATGCCCAGTGGTCAGCCCGCGTCTGTTCGGGGTTAGTACATGCCCAGCGGTCAGCCCGCGTCTGACCTGGGTTAGTACATGCCCAGCGGTCAGCCTGCGTCTGACCGGGGTTAGTACATGCCCAGCGGTCAGCCCGCGTCTGACCGGAGTTAGTACATGCCCAGCGGTCAGCCCACGTCTGACCGGGGTTAGTACATTCCCAGCGATTAGACTACGTCTGTCCGAGGTTAGTACATGCCCAGCGGTCAGCCTGCGTCTGACCGGAGTTAGTACATGCCCAGCGGTCAGCCCGCGTCGGAGCGGGGTTAGTACATGTCCAGCGGTCAGCCCGCGTCGGAGCGGGGTTAGTACATGTCCAGCGGTCAGCCCGCGTCGGAGCGGGGTTAGTACATGCCCAGCGGTCAGCCCGCGTCGGAGCGGGGTTAGTACATGCCCAGCGGTCAGCCCACGTCTGACCGGGGTTTGTACATGCCCAGCGGTCAGCCCACGTCGGAGAGGGTTTAGTACATACCCAGCGATTAGCCTGCATCTGACCGGGGTTAGTACATGCCCTGCGGTCAGCCCGCGTCGGACGTGGGTTAGTACATGCCCAGCGGTCAGCCTGCGTCTGACCGGGGTTAGTACATGCCCAGCGGTCAGCCCGCGTCTGACCGGAGTTAGTACATGCCCAGCGGTCAGCCCACGTCTGACCGGGGTTAGTACATTCCCAGCGATTAGACTACGTCTGTCCGAGGTTAGTACATGCCCAGCGGTCAGCCTGCGTCTGACCGGAGTTAGTACATGCCCAGCGGTCAGCCCGCGTCGGAGCGGGGTTAGTACATGTCCAGCGGTCAGCCCGCGTCGGAGCGGGGTTAGTACATGTCCAGCGGTCAGCCCGCGTCGGAGCGGGGTTAGTACATGTCCAGCGGTCAGCCCGCGTCGGAGCGGGGTTAGTACATGCCCAGCGGTCAGCCCACGTCTGACCGGGGTTTGTACATGCCCAGCGGTCAGCCCACGTCGGAGAGGGTTTAGTACATACCCAGCGATTAGCCTGCATCTGACCGGGGTTAGTACATGCCCAGCGGTCAGCCCGCGTCGGAGCGGGGTTAGGACATGTCCAGCGGTCAGCCCGCGTCGGAGCGGGGTTAGTACATGCCCAGCGGTCAGCCCGCGTCGGAGCGGGGTTAGTACATGCCCAGCGGTCAGCCCACGTCTGACCGGGGTTTGTACATGCCCAGCGGTCAGCCCACGTCGGAGAGGGTTTAGTACATACCCAGCGATTAGCCTGCATCTGACCGGGGTTAGTACATGCCCTGCGGTCAGCCCGCGTCGGAGCGGGGTTAGTACATACCCAGCGATTAGCCTGCATCTGACCGGGGTTAGTACATGCCCTGCGGTCAGCCCGCGTCGGAGCGGGGTTAGTATATCTCCAGCGGTCAGCCCGCGTCGGTGTGGGGCCAGTACATACCCAGAAATTAGCCTGCATCTGACCGGGGTTAGTACATACCCAGCGGTCAGCCTACGTCTTACCGGGGTGAGTACATGCCCAGCGGTCAGCCCACGTCTGACCGGGGTTTATACATGCCCAGCGGTCAGCTCGCGTCGGACCAGGGTTAGTACATGCCCAGTGGTCAGCCTGCGTCTGACCAGGGTTAGTACATGCCCAGCGGTCAGCCCGCGTCTGACCGGGGTTTGTACATGCCCAGTGATTAGCCTACGTCTGTCCGGGATTAGTACATGCCCAGCGGTCAGCCCACGTCTGACCGGGGTTTGTACATGCCCAGCGGTCAGCCCACGTCTGACCGGGGTTTGTACGTGTCCAGCGGTCTGCCCGCGTCTGACCGGGGTTAGTACATGTCCAGCGGTCTGCCTGCGTCCGACCAGGGTTAGTACATGCCCAGCGGTCTGCCCGCATCTGACCGGGGCTAGTAAATTCCCAGCGATTAGCCCGCGTCCGACTGGTAGCTGTTGCTAGTCCTGCTTGGTTGTGGTGACGCTCGAACCTACCTTTCGCTCATTCTGCTTTTGAACGTGTGCGTGTTAAATCCAGGCACATATTGCTGTCATCTTAACAGTGATAATTTTTCAGGTGTTCACTGGGGTTTTTCACTGTCACAGCCCACGTCTGACCGGGGTTAGTACATTCCCAGCGATTAGACTACGTCTGTCCGAGGTTAGTACATGCCCAGCGGTCAGCCCTCATTTGACTGGGGTTAGTACATGCCCAGCGGTCAGCCCACGTCTGACCGGGGTTAGTACATGCCCAGAAATTAGCCTGCATCTGACCGAGGTTAGTACTTGCCCAACGATTAGACTACGTCCGTCCGAGGTTAGTACACGTCCAGCGGTCTGCCCGCGTCTGACCGGGGTTAGTACATGCCCAGCGGTCTGGCTGCGTCCGACCAGGGTTAGCACATGCCCAGCGGTCTGCCTGCGTCCGACCGGGGTAGTACATGCCCAGCGGTCTGCCCGCATCTGACCGGGGCTAGTAAATGCCCAGCGATTAGCTCGCGTCCGACTGGTAGCTTGTGCTAGTCCTGCTTGGTTGTGGTGACGCTCGAACCTACCTTTCGCTCATTCTGCTTTTGAACGTGTGCGTGTTAAATCCAGGCACATATTACTGTCATCTTAACAGTGATAATTTTTCAGGTGTGCAGTGGGGAGATGTCAAAGGCCATTTGGCATCGCAAACAAATCCAGCCAAATGACACGCTTACACTTTTATTTTTGACTCCGTGCTGTTTTTAAATGCTTAAAACATTATGGACGGTACCTCGCAATGGATTGATTTTTCGGAACCTTTTTATTTGTTGTCACTTGGCCCGGTACGGCTTCGCTGCACTCAGAAAATGTAGCGGCCTCGCAGCGCTGCATACAGGCCCGTCACGCTATGTGGCACCAACTTTGGACGTTTCAGGAAAATGATAGTGGCCAGCCGCGTAAAACGATGTGTAACCTTCTATGATCCAACGCCTGCGAAGGAAAAGCGTGAGGTTATCCCGCTTTTCCTCGCTAGAACCATCCGTGTATCATACCATTACCTTTGGCGTTTGCCGTGTAACTTTGAATTGGGGGTAGTCCTGCTAAAAAGAAGAGCGTATCTGACGTCATGGCGTCGCCGGAGGTCGGCAGCTGGCTACCTGCTCGCTTCCGTCTCCCCCTGCGGGCGGGGTGCCGCCTCGTTAGTGTCGCGTGCCGTGGGGAATCGTACTGTTTTGCTGTTGGGCGGTGGGCGCTCTGCCAGCGACGCTGGTCACCACTCTCCACCAACTGGCACCGGCCGGAGCGGGCTTGTGGACAGACGGGCAGCCCGGGGCAAATCCGTACCGGCCGGAGGGGCCAGTGGACAGACGGGCAGCCCGGGGCAAACCCGCACCGACCGGAAACTTTTCCACTTTTAGCCTGAATTTATTCCTTGTGACAGAATCCATGAGTGAATTCTATTAATTTGGCTGGGAATCAGTTGGCTAGTGATAAAATGACAACATTTCACACTGTATTCAAATTTCGACATAACACTCACAGAGGAGGGCTCCTAAAGTGCCCCAAAATCATTTTCCAAGTAAGCCCTATTTATTTCAACGGGTCTCAATCAATACAACAATAGTTTGTTACACTATATGAATATCGTTTCTCGTTTCATCGCCTAACACTGAAATCTACGTTCCAATTAACATGCGCAGTGGAGAGGGGTCTGGCGTCAACGCACAGTTGAGGAGGTCCTAAAGTGCCCCCTGAGATCTCGGAAGCCAAGAGGATTAGAAAAACGTCCGTTGGGGTGTGCGTGGGGGCACTTAAGGTACAATAGTGATCAACATTATGACCAAGTTTTATCGACCTAAGAATATCTTCAAGGTCAAACGAGGTCGCTAAGGTCAAATATGGACTCTGCTAGGAGACCTATTTGGAAATGCCGTGATTATGCGGAAAATAGCCAGGAATACACCATACGCAGATTAAAGTCATATATGAAAGGTGCACACAGTGATATCTGGAATTTTTAGGTCAAGGTCATTCAAGGTCAATGACCTATGACGTACCAATATGCTATATTCACAATAATGTTCCATTTAACTGGCACTATAGCAGCCTTTGGGCGAGAATCGATTATTTGAGCTTTAAAAAGACTTCTGACCCTGACCTGTGACCTTGACCTTAAATAGCCTTAACTATGAATTCATAGCATAACATACTTCATACTGAATAATGTCATCTCACCGGAATACGGGGTTCAATGGCCTTGACCTTCATGTGGGTTGACCTTGACGTATAACCTGATTATATGACGTTATGGCGTCACTACTTGCTCTACAGTGCAGGTGAAGTGGTGCGACCACGTGATTGCGACGGTCTAAAAATATAGGTCTAAATTTGAAAGCCTATAAGTCGAAAAAATTATTGGCCCATTTTCAGAAGTTCTTCACCATTCGATGTGGTCATGAATTCTCTCAAGTGCGGCGGAGTAACGTTTTCCGGTAGTGAACGGTTCTTCGGCAAGCTTTGAAAAATAGGTGACGGGGCACTTCAGGATCCCTCCTCCACTGCGCGTGTTCACATTTTATTATTATATCATTAATTTTTCCGGAAGAGCTACTAAGGCCATCTCCAGTAAAATCTGATAGAGGATCACACAAGTTCTGGCGTGGTGTCGTGCATAAGCGTATTCAAGAGATTTAATTGGGAGAACTTGGTCGGGGGTGGCATCCGGACCACGAGGTTGCCAATTTTCGGGGCGTAAAACCATCAGACGGAACCTTAAAATTATCAGGCGCGCGCCAACTCCTATCGTAGTGGTCGATCCCCCCTCACCTCCCCATAGTCGCATATTCGGGGAAAGGGATGAGAAGTGACACTTTAAAGGGCCGCATCCGACTTTCAGGGGGTGACGAAGATAAATCGAAGGGGAGTTCTCCCCCCACTTGCCCCCTCCTGGATCCGCTTATGGTGACACCACCTACCTTCAGCTGTAATTATTGCTAAAAGTCCATAACTCCACAACCTCAGTGGCCTTTCTGTCATTGTGGCTGCATGGGCGCTGCGCTGGCCAGGCGCATTGCGGTAGAAATACAAACCTATCTCCAAGAATCACAAAAAGTCGCAGAAATGTTTGTTGGTTCGTATCCAGAATTGTCTGCCGTGTCCTGATTTATACATTTCCGTGCGCCAATCGACGTAACTTGTAGTTAAAACCTTACACATTTCTTGGAGACCTGAAATTGAAAGTGGTTGGAAACAAGGTCCAATAAAATATTGTAGAATTTTATTCCTATGACATTTTTTACTAATTCGACGGTCAGTTTGGACACAGCAAGAGTCAATATTTCCAGAAATACAGAATTTGATACACATTCAATAATATCGGACGTCCTATTTGCGTTCGTATTTTACCATCATTTTTCTGGCATTGAAACAGGTAACATTGGATGTCCAACTTTCTCCGACTTTAGAGACATTTTTCACCCATTTTTAGGAAAAGGAGACAAAAATCTTATTCATTATAGTACAATTTTGACGATTTCCAACCAATTGAGAGCATATTTTGGAAAAAGAAATCGAATTTTTAATTTTTGATTGAATTCAGGCTAGTAGTGGAAAAGTTCCTACTGTGCAGTGAACAAACGGGCAGCCTGGGGCAAACCCGCACCGGCCGGAGCGGGTCAGTGGACAGACGGGCGGCCCGGGGCAAACCGGTGCACTTTGGCCCGCGGGTTTTTACCTTCGCGGTCTGGCTTGACCTGATTTTGTGTTCATACTTTCGGATTTCTACAATTATAAACTCACTAACTAGTTGTAAAATTTGTCCAACAGCAATTTAGGTTAACCGTAGGACAACATCACGAGAGGTGTGTCCAATACTAGTACATTACTGCACTCGACGCTGCATGATCTGTCTGTCGGTCGCCGCCGTGACCCCGCGCTGCGGCGGCTGCGTCGGTGTCGACGGCAGCCGTCCGACGCGGCAGGCTGCCGCTCCGGCGGCCGAGCCGCGGGCCGGGGCCGCAGCGGTGCGTCCCAGACACTGCTGGTGGCGGTGTTAGCGGATGCTGTTCTGGAAATCCATAAAAGATGAAGTTTATTCGGGTTTGGTTGTGATGGCTCTTTCGTAACTGCCGTTTTTTCTCGTAAAACCTGTTAAAAGCCATTTCAACGCCGTGGTATCACTTTCTGTGGCAGAGGCTCACTCGGCTTCATTGTTTATGCGGCGAGGACTGATTCGGTCTGCGGATGCGACTGCTATTTCTCCTTACCCATCCATCTCATTTTGTCTACACCAATCCATTTGCGATTGCCTCACCCATTTGCCTTATCTTCCATGCTTGGCTGCTTTGTTCTTACGGGCAGAAATCAGATTACTCGTTCCTCTCTCTCTCTCTCTCTCTCTCTCTCTCTCTCTCTCTCTCTCTCTCTCTCTCTCTCTCTCTCTCTCTCTCTCTCTCTCTCTCTCTCTCTCTCTCTCTCTCTCTCTCTCTCTCTCTCTCTCTCTCTCTCTCTCTCTCTCTCTCTCTCTCTCTCTCTCTCTCTCTCTCTCTCTCTCTCTCTCTCTCTCTCTCTCTCTCTCTCTCTCTCTCTCTCTCTCTCTCTCTCTCTCTCTCTCTCTCTCTCTCTCTCTCTCTCTCTCTCTCTCTCTCTCTCTCTCTCTCTCTCTCTCTCTCTCTCTCTCTCTCTCTCTCTCTCTCTCTCTCTCTCTCTCTCTCTCTCTCTCTCTCTCTCTCTCTCTCTCTCTCTCTCTCTCTCTCTCTCTCTCTCTCTCTCTCTCGCCGGCTGGGGTCTGGTACTGACAGAAGTCATTGAATAAGGGACAGCGTCGGTGCCCCCAGGGCCAGGGCTGACCCGGAATGCCATATGCAAATGAGTGACTGGGACGGGCCCGAGGCTCGGAATAGGCGAAGGTCAATAGTAGCCCGTGGTGTCATGTTATGAACATGTCCAGCCTTTGTTCTTTACCGCTATTGCCTCTGTGCGGTACATATTCTGTATTGCGTTGCGTTGCTCGTTTAGAAACGTCATGCGCTCCAAGTTCACTCTATTTTTCGTTACGAATGAACTGCATTAAAGTAACTTAGATTGCAATTCACACCTGTTCGTACGCGGGGAGCTGTAACGCCTCAAAATCAATTAAAACTAACCACATTGTGTTTTTTTAGTTAGAACCATCATGTCGCTAGGTAAAACATGTAAGTTCTTGAATGACACGTCTTCATTAGTATTGGTCACATAAACGATGCTCCCTCTTCTAACGACACCCTGTGGGCCGACAGCTGGAGGACCCGGACCTGGCCATGCTCTCCCAGCAGCCCATCATGACCGGAGCCTACGAACGGGAGTTGGAGCGCGCCATAGCGGAGGTGGCCCGCGGACGACAGGTCGTTAACATCGAGGTCAGTGGCGGTCCAGCTGCTGCCCAGTCACCCGCACTGGCCGGCCTGGTTCTAAACATGTATTTTTTCGTGATTTTTCAACATTTTGCCTCTCCACCGAGGCACACACAGTCGCCTGAACTAAAATGCCTTCGACTCAGAAGTCGCTGTGCTGGAGTAGTGACTGCACACTGCGAAATTCTGTAGGAGAGGACGGGGGAGGAAGTACACACATTTGATTTGCTTGCAGAACTTGCGTAAAACGTGTCGTTTAAACATGGATCTTTATTTAGTATTTTCAAATTTTGAGGATATTTCTGGAACGTCGGGGTTCATGTGAGTTATATACCGTGACGAGAGATTGGCATCATGCTTGTGTTTGTTCTGTTTTCGATTGTCTCCCAAAAACTGAAATGCTGTGTATGATAACGCCAGCACATTTTAAGAGTACTACCCAGGGTGATCTTGCCTTTCATTGCTCTGAACTCTAAACATTTTTCAGGCCCTGGTTTTCACCGTATTATGGACATATGTTACACAATATCGTCCCTCACTCCTCATTTTGCGCCTGTGCTCGAACAGCAATACAACGGCCATCTATTGACAAGTTGTGTACCTCTGTTTTCAGTTGTGCAAGGAAGATGGCGCTAGTCTGGGCTTTAGCGTGGCGGGCCTGGCCTGTGAGCAGAACCAGGAGCTCGGCATCTTCGTCCAGGGAATCCAGCCGGCCGGCACCGCCCACGTGTGAGTAACGCCTTTCAGGCCTGTGCGCCTCCGCAGTAGGCTATTTCATTATTCATTTTTTATTTGTGTCAGGTTTCATGACTTTTCCCGTTCTATGATCCAAGTGGAGTATTTTTTTTTGTCCAAGTGAAGTCGGTCGGTGCCATTTTTATCGAAATTAGACAATATTTAGGTCTGCATCATGGGACCTGATGATATCGAGTTTACTTCAAAAATGGCTATAATGGGGACCAATACGGCTGACGCTGTAATGAGCATGATTATTCCAGACATGTTTTAAGTCCTGCTATTGGAAAAATGTTCATACAGGCATGCTTGAGGCCATAGAATGTCGTAAACCGAAGGAACAAGGTCTCTGTAAGCTATGGTAAAAAGGGAAATTCTCGTTAATGAGGCCCCAACCGGCGAACCGTCGAATTAATGATGCCCCAACCCCTGCAGGCCACGCGCCTTAGTGGTTAGAAAGTGCGGGCGCATGACCTTGTCGCTGCTTCGGGAAGTGCCGCCTCCTAGACATGCTTTAAAACTTCCTTGGAGAGCTAGGGAAGTTTACTTCTGCGGTTTTGCCCCCTGCAGAAGTTATTCAAGCTGCTATTCATATTTTTCTCTGCTGGCCAAATCCTTCAGCATACCAATACCTCGTTCTGCAACTTCAATTGCCACTTTTAAAGGGAGATACGCGAAAAAATTGTTATTGTGGTTTCTTGGTATTTAAAAAATCCTGATTACGAAACAGTCCATTATTTTTGTATCTTCAGCAAAATTTTGGGAGGCCTCTCACTTATTATCGAAATAGGTTATCAGTTCCGATAAAATGCTGAAACCTTCACCCATCACTTACTTTTCGAAAACTATTTAAGGTTAAAAAGTAATGTTTTTTTAACAAAAATGTTTGTTCTCCTGTATTTGTATTTGAATTAATTTTACAACGCCTTTAAAAACTACAAAATGAATTAGTTTGCCCTAGAAACGGAAAAAATATAATTACTCAAGTCTTCAGCCGTTTCGTACCTCGGGTCTTGAGTCGTTTTCTGCTTCAGCCCCAAGATGGCGAAACTTTTGCGTCAGATAGGTCACGTGACCCCGGTATGAGAATTCCTAGGCTTCTGATTGATTAATTGTGATTTCTTTCAAGCCCTATATTTTTGTTTGAAAAGAGTTTTGTAATGTTGTTTTTTTAAGCAATTTTTTATGTGGTAGTCCGAAGTTCTGCATCACTGTTTAGGATAGATATGACCTAATTCTTAGAGAAATTGATAGGCTTAGTCGGGGGTACGTCATTTAAATCCATAAGAGGTGTACCGGTAAAGTCGTCTAGAAATGTAGACTTTGAGAGCGATTTTAAGGCATTTGCAGTGCCAAAGGCATTTCGCAAAAATGAGAATGGGACTTCTGAAACAACTTTTTGTAACCTTTTCATATAGCCAATAATTTTTTTTCGCGTGTCTCCCTTTAAGTATTTGATAAGGATGTGAACGATGTTGTACTGTTTGTCTACACCCCATTCCACAGTTTTTGTTGCCAGTCAGGGGTGATCTGTCGGGCTTACGAAGTCTAATGTTGTCCAAGCATCACTCTAACACCAGGTCAGCGAGCTGTGTGGTCTTGTCCAGGAACACCGACGAGGCATCTTCTGTGAATCCTCCACTGGGGCGGATCATGCTGAGACGCTTTTCACATATTTCTTTCTTTTTGTCATTGCTGACAAAGTCGATGCAGAGATTGAACGACACCATTGGTGGCTGAATGTTCTTACGACATGTGACGTCGGAGGACCCACAGAGCAGCGATGCACCCAGCAACGACATGCACTTTCGTCAAGCCTCATCCGGCACAAGGGTGTGGACGACCTAGTAGCCAAGGCTGCTCTGGGGGTTCTCTAAAGTCACATGTCGTAGGAACATTCAGCCACCAATTGTGTCGTTCAGTTTCTGCAGGGACTTTTGCCAAAAGACAGGATCATGTGAAAAGCTTCTCAACATGATTTGCTCCAGCGGAGGATTCATAGAAGATGTCTCGTCGGTGTTCCTGGACAAGACCACACAGCCCGCTGACTTGGTGCAAGAGTCGACTTGGACAACATTACAGTTCGTCAGCCCAACAGATCACGCCTGGCTGGCAAAAAAACCTGTGGAATGAGGTGCAAACAAACAGTGCAATATGGTTCACAATCTTATCAAGTGCTTTAAAGTGGTAAATGATGATGCAGAACTAGGTAATGGTATGCTGAAGGATTTGACCAGCATATAAAAATATGAATAGAAGGTTGAATAACTTCTGCAGGTGAAAAATCGCAGAAGTAAACTTCCCTAGCTCTCCAAGGAAGCTTTAAAGCATGTCTTGGTGAGAGTGCACTTCCCGAAGTAGCGACAACGTCATGTGCCAGCACTTCCTCACCACGAAGGCGCGTGACCTGGCGGGGTGCCCACAGCATGAAGACAGCTATGATACTCTGAAAATATATTTCACGATCAGCATATGCAAATACAATATAACTTCCTGTCCAGAACTGTTCTTGACGCATTTTACCACCCAAAGCATTTCCAGTAGTGAGTTCAAGAATTCGCCGGTTGGGGCCTCATAAACGAGAATTTCCCTATTTACCATACCTTACAGGGACCTCGTTCCCTTGGTTTACGACATCCTATGGCCTCCAGCATGGCTGTATGAACATTTTGCAAAAGCAAGCTGAATAAACATGTTTGGAATTATCATGATCATTACAGCGTCTGCCGCATTGGTCCCCATTATAGCCATTTTTGACGAAAACTCGATATCTTCAGGTCCCATGAGGCATACCTAAATATTGCCCGATCTCGATAAAAATGGCACCAATCGAATCCACTTGGACCATAGAACGGGGGCATCTAAAATATGGCTGACGCGTCAAAGTCTGAAAGTGCGTCATGGTGTCCAGTCTAGCACCAGGTGGAGGCAAGTCGATTTTTGGTTCAATTACAAGGGCGTGGCCCGTAGTGTTGCGTACCTTGACGGTGAGTAAAGGTACTCGTATCACGAAACACCAAGTCCCACAAACAACCTAATCACGCAGATATGGATATTTAGTCTGCGGCAGTATTTTGCAAAAAGGCAGGTGACGACTTCGACGTCACGGCTAAAGCCAGTCTACCGCTAGGTGGCGCGGTGGCGTGGCGTCGCATGCCTGTCTAGTGACGTCTAGTTAGAATCTTAGTGCCATCAGGGCCGGAAAAGTCACGAAACCGGACAAAAAAAGAAAAATGAAATGGCGTACTCCGCAGTTTGTTTGAGAGTCGATGTGTGGACGGTTGATGGTTGCTCAGAGTGTTCGCCGGCGCGATTATATGGACACCTGCGCGAAATGGACTGCATGAAGATTTGTTTTTATCTCATGGTTATCCCATTCAACCTGACGACCTGTTTAATCTACACTGTATAAAAGGACACTGCAGCGCTCACTGCAGCTTTTCCTTCGGGTCTATTCTCCTCATTAGTATCAACTGCATAGGTCTGAACATCAACGGCCACTTCGCTGGGAGTGTGTGCGAAGTGACAGTTTTGGGCACTCACCCAGCGCAAGGCACACCACTGGGCAAAGACTGACAGTTTTGGGCGTTCTCCCAGCGCAAGGGCACGCTACTGGGTAAAGACTGACAGTTTTGGGCGTTCTCCCAGCGCAAGGGCACGCTACTGGGCAAAGAGTGACAGTTTTGGGCGCTCTCCCAGCTCAAGGGCACGCCACTGAGCACCGTTCCCGGCCGCCCCGGCTGGTTTCCGTGACCGGTGCCGCCGCCGGCCCGGTGCCGGTGCGGTGACAGACTCCCGTGCAGCAACAGGCCCTACCCAGGACCGGTGGCTCAGGAGACGTGAATGTTGTCCACTGAGCCACCCATCCTGAACTGGCTACAGTGACTGGTATCGACTCTCCGCTCACAACACGTTTCCCCTTGCAGTTGGATGCGGTCGCATGCGCCTCCCCTATAGAAGCGCATGCGGCACTACAGAAGGTGATGCTGTGGAGCCAAGTGCAGCCACTGAGACATCCACTGAGACCCGAGTGTGGTGTTCAGGCGTCAGTTTCAATGGTTTTAAAAAGGATTCGGAACTGTCTGAAGTTCAGGCATCGAAGTTAAGACACCCTTAAACATTCGGAATCCGAGGCATTCAGAAATTGTTTTTTTCCTCCTTTCTTAAATCAATTACTTTAAGTTCGGCCTTGTTGTCAGTGCGGGAGGCGTCCAGTGAATATACACCGAAGCCCTTACCGACAATCGACTGAGTGGAAGAGCCTGGATCGACGTGCTCAGCTTTAGAACCAGGAGTGGGGACTGGGAGCCACTGTCCGCTGACCTGGGCTCCATTGCGGTCATCAGGGTGAAGTTGCATAACCAGTTGCTAGCTGGAATTCTGCTGACCCTAGGCCAGGTATATTTGTGTTGGCAGTAACGTTCTTTGGTCGCTGGGAATTCTGGTGGGTCTGAGTATCCTGTGTGCGTTTCGGGATCGCTCGACTCCGAACATAACACAGGCTGTCGGGATGAGGCTGTCGGGAGTCAGGATCGCTCGACTCCCAACATAACAGGCTGTCGGGAGTCGGCATCGCTCGACTCCCAACATAACAGGCTGTCGGGAGTCGGCATCGCTCGACTCCCAACATAACAGGCTGTCGGGAGTCGGGATCGCTCGACTCCCAACATAACAGGCTGTCGGGAGTCGGGATCGCTCGACTCCCAACATAACAGGCTCTCGGGATGAGGCCGTCGGGAGTCAGGATCGCTCAACTCCCGACCTACCACCTCTCCAATGGAGTGACATTCTTGTTCTACGGAAGTAGCAGTATTGCAGCCCGACGACCGATGGGCAAGCTTTAAACTAGTGTTTGCACAACTATTTTTAGTGAAAGCAAACTCCTCTCAGGATTATTCATGAGACCTTAGGATAACCAAGTACTACGTCAGCTGATTTTGTTTTCATGATACGCATTTTAAGGTGGGTGTTTTAATTTTCTCCTTAAGCAGACTTTCGGCTGAGCCTTTCGTCAGTTGATGACAATAATGCGGCAAGTATTTCCTGAGCCTTCTCTTCGGAGTAATGCATTCCAATCATCGTGGGATTGCGATCTGGTAACCGATGATCAAACCAGAGGAGGGGTGAGTTTTGTGTTGACTTTCTCCCAGATTTGGGTTTGGGAGATTCTATGTCACGGATTGGAAATCCTTGAAAGTAAAATCGTCCCTCATCGAATGGAATAGGTTCTATGTTGGGCATTAACTGGGATCAAAGCGTCTTATAGTCATGTGGAAAGAATACCTATTTGTGATTTAAACAACATAGTAACATGTCACCAACTCGTCCACTCTTCGTCATAATATTTCATCTTTTCCTAGTCGCGGAATTTCTCGAACTCACTCTCGCACTCTCTCTCCATTCTGTCTGCAGTTCTGTCATTAACCTGGTGATGTTTTCAGACATTGTCAGCTCCCGCCTTCAGCGCTCGTCCTCGACGCCCTGTCACGTGATTTGCATTCCGGCGCCGCTGTTCGTTTATCCCGCGCATAAATCTGGCCGCCGCCGCGCGCCTCAGCTAAGCCACCGCCGCGCCACAGAAAATGGCGCGACAGGCTATATTGCACAGTGATGCAGCGGGCCTAAAAAACGGGACGAAAATGCCAAAAATGACTTTCTAGAATTGATATCAAATGTATGCAATGCCCTTGAGAATTGTTTGGAACCCGGAAAACCATAATTATTTTCTCCCTCTAGCGTACCACATTGGTTTCACAGGAGCTGAAACTTGAAACTTATTCTGCCTCTCTAAATACGGGTATCTGGCCAGAAATAATAGCGTGATCTAAAACGTTAATAACAGGTGCTCACACCTCGTCATCCATAAAAACGTATACTACCGCAAAGCTTGAGATGTTTGCTACCCTCTGGTTACAAAAATACGGCTCTAGCTGCTCCAGAGAATGCAGTGGGTTCATTTTAATAAACATATGTTTCGGAACTAAAATTTATAACATACATCATATTTCCTTAGACTGGCGAAAAAAGGCACTGTCAGGATCAGGTAGAAAATCATACCGTGTATTCTGGGAAGTGCCTTCTTTACATTGGTGGAATCTGTAGGTCGGCAACCGACGGCCAAAAAAGTTATGACAGTTTTAGTGAGCTCATGTTCTACCCGTAGTCGGCGGGTGGTTGTGGCAATGACGTGCGCGGCATCCACCAATCGCCGTGTATTATTTCCTTTCTCCAATCAAATGATACATTTAGATGGGGGAAGGGGGTAAAAAATTACAAAATATGCGTAATGGTATTGATTGACGGCCTCTAATTGAAGAAGGCAATAAAGTTGAGAAGCAGGAGGGTAAATTGAGACAACGAAAGCAGGTATTAGTGTCAATTCAGTAGGTATTAGGGTCAGTTCAATACTTACTAGTACATAGCGAGATCAGGTCCTGAATAAAGAAATTCAAATTTTAACTTTGGTTCATATTCTTCCCCTTTGTAAAATGCTATTTTGAACCGATTTTCCGTTAATGTTTGGCCTCCGCCCCCTGTTCAAACTAACTGTCATGTATGTACTTACAGCCGGTTCCCCAGTGATTGGTAGGCATTAGTGTCAGTTCGTTTAAGAAATATCTTAAAAACGATAACTCTTCTCATAAACGTTTCGTCTCTAGCTATGAATTTCGAGGAGCTCTTTAAATTTGGGACCCTGCAAACTGGATGAGATGTAAATTTGGAAAATGATGGACAAAAAATGTTTTCACCGTTGCCGATGATTTTCTGTGTCTTTTTCAATTACTTCCAAATTTTGGACATCATGAAGTATTTTGCACGTTAGTTCATGCATCCAGTTAAAACGCATGGTGTCTGTAAGGACCATCACTTGAGAGATATTTTGCAAAAATGACCGCAGCCTAATACCTACCAATGAGTATCGAATCGGCTGTACATACTATCTCTCTTGGATTTTGAAGAATGTCGCTTGTCGCACATTTTTTTGCGTTTGCCGGCTGTTAACACGCGACTGGAGGGGGTCTCGAGGCCCCCCACCTGTTTTCCAAGGTGGCCGGAGAACCGCTCGTAGCCGAAAAACGAAACGTGGCCACATTTAACAGAATTTAATAGCGCGTCGATTGGTGAAGACTTTTGAAAATCGGCCGAAATTTTTGACTTATAGGCTTTCAAAGTCAGACCTGCATTTTGAGATCGCCGTAAACGCGCGGTCGGACCAGTTAGCTGCATTGAAGACCGAGTGGTGACGTCATAACGTCATATAAGCGGGACTATATGTCAAGGTCACTTCACAGAAAGTCAAGGTCAAGGTCACAGGTCAAGGTCATATCTGCACTTTCAAGGTCACTGACCACTGTGCGTCCGGCCAAATGACGTTACCCCGTCTGACATATATTATGCTATGACGTCATCGGTAGGGTACCCAAATACAAAGGTCAAGGTCAAAGGTCAAGGTCAAGGTCATTGGGAAAGGTCAGTGGGAAAGGTCAATCCTCATTTCCCGCCAAACAGTGGCTACAGTGTTAGTCAAAGTGTAAATAATAAGTAGTATACCATATGGTGACCTTAAAGGTCAATGACCTTGAATGACCTTGACCCAAAAGTTGTGGGGAAGCCTTTTGAGACCTCTTCGCTATGAACCTTGTCCGCCTTTAGCTTATTCCCGCCATTTTCCTGCATAATCACAGCATTTACCAATCGATCCCAGCATGGCCAATATTTGACCTTTACGACCTCGTTTGACCTTGAAGATATTGACCTAGGTCAATGAAAATTGGTCATCATATAGATCACTATAGCCCCCACCCACCTACTATGTGGCGTTTTCTAACCCTCTTAGTTTCCGAGATCTTAGGGGCCTACCAGGCCCCCATCCAGTGCGCGTTAGTGCCAGACCCCCTCCAGTGCGGGTGTTAAAGCTTAACAGTGACTATCTTCTGATGATGTTTTAATACCCGACGCTCCCCTAAATGTGTTCCCAATGCTAATAAATACGAGGTGAGAACAACTGATGAAATCCAATCATGAAATCAAATTATCAATCATATTAATTGTTTCCTTCACTATTGCCTTTATTCAGCTTATCGCATGGTCAGATTTGCGACTATGTAATTATTTCATAAAGCTACAGCCACTGTCAGAACCGTCAAGAGCCCTGGATAGCCTCTGCATAAAGTAGCGCACCCAATAGGTGCCAAGGGGTGCTCTGGTGCCTTTGTTATGGACCTGACCTCAAAATGGATGTCCGCTCTAGATTTTCCTTTACAAGAGCTTTAGAATAGTGTATAGAAACTCCATCTAACTCTTCTAAAAGCTGAGTTATTTCCGGCATTTGCCAACCTTGTTTTGAGAACCAGCATTGCTTTACATCGGTTTATAAATGACATCATAACTCGGTGACCTGACCTGATCTTGGATTGAAATTTCTTCAAGATGTATCAAATTGATGTTGGTTTGCACTTGCCACGCGGCATTGCGCTAAACCGAGCAGTTTTTCTCCCATCGCAAAATATTAAGAGGGGGTTAGAATCGACCCCCTGGCAAAATGAGGGTTAAGAGGAAAACAAAATTTGGTGTGATTGTTTGAGCCGCCTGATGGAGAGCTTCACATTGAACCCAAAATCATTGTTCTATCATTATTATTTATTGAGATATGAATTTCGTCCCGTTTTTCAGGCCTCCTGCATCACTGTGTATTGGCGCGCTCCGGCTCGCGCGGGCTGGTCCGTCCATCGCCGTCTGACGGGAGAAATGGCGGGTTGTTGCATGTTGAATATGTTGTGTCAACCTGCTAATGCGCTTCATGTATTTTCTGCTGTATTGAAAGTCAGCTCTGACATGTCAGTCTCTCTGGAACGGGTAGCTGAAGCGCCTAAAACACCAACACACACTCTCTCTGGAAACAGGTCCACAGACTCATGGCTTTTGCTACTCTTCCTCTGCGAAACACTATTTCAGAGTGGACAGGTGCTGTGTCATATCGTGCCGATGTGGTATTGTGTGAGTATAGAGCAGCTGATACCTGCTTATCTGTGTCGAAGAACTCGTTGCCAAGACGGTTAGTCTTAGATTTCTCGCCAGGTATGGCCGTTTGGAACCAACGCATAATGCAACATCAAATATCGTCCAATTTCGAAACTCTTCATTGGAGCCGAACCACCGGGGATTTCTTTTCGCTTTTGAAGGCAGGTCAGCTTCGGTCAGGTCATTCATTTCCGGGAAAAGGAGGTGATGTACCGCAGCCTCTATAGAAATGGCTGAAATTGATGATTGCCAGTGTAATGGGATGTTTCCTCCAACGCAAAGGCAAGCTCTTCGCGTTGATCGGGGGTGCAGTGGCGCGGGGAAGAATGTTCAACTTCCACGCCGCTGACTCGGGTTCAAATCCTCGGGTGTATGAATATTTCCTATTTCCATAATAGAATATCTTCCGAGCAGGGTGAGGGTTGGTGATGCCATATGACCTCAGCAGTCGGTCTGTCGCACAAAGCCCCAGAGCTGCCGCACTGAGGACGGCTGAACCAGAAACTGGGCTTACACCTGAAATTAGTTTACCTGATCCGTGTTTATTTTTATTCAACCCTTTTCACTTGGCTTGTGTGTCTGAAATCGCAGGCACAAAACCCTGTATCCCATCAGCAGACGCGCACTGGTATTGTCCACACGTGACTTGCCAGCTTCTCCCGGGGCAGCGCCATGATGTCTCTGTAGCAGGCGGCTTCTCCCCGGGTCGGCGTTATGATGTGTCTGTAGCAGGCGGCTTCTCCCTGGGTCAGTGTTGTCTTCTCCCCGGGCATGCGTTGCGTCCTGTGCAGGTCGCCCCCGCCCGGGGGTGAGCGGCGCCGGACGGTGAAGTGCCGCGATTGGGTTACGGGGCTGGGGCATTACCCGTCGCACATAGGCCCTAAATGCCTCCGTCCGTGGCCAATATTACTTTTCGTGGAAAACTCCTCCGCAATACCGCAAATTCCCCCGATTTTTGAACAAAGGAGCTCATTTGACAGACAATTGAACAGCGCATAAAACTTGCATTCGACATATAGGTTTTATTTTACATGGGTGTAATCAGGACAGTGAAAAGAGGGGCATTTGGAGCAACTTAATCCAGCCCGAGGTGTCCGTAAAATATTTTGCAGATGTTGTCGTGGCGCCATTAGTTGTGACCGAATTGTAGTTTGAAACACTGCAAACAATAAAAATTTAATCCATGAACAACGATACAGCAATCTTGGTCTGCCATAAATTCATAAGCGTCACCACGAACAACAAAACGGGAGGCATCATAAATGTGTATTTGAGCCTGGTTTTTCTTTCTCAGCCAGCTTTTTGGTATAATTGTAACACTTTTTCTGCATGGGAATGTTCTATTATAACCGGTATTCGAGTGATTATTAACAACCACACTGGAGAGGGGTCCGACATTAACGCGCACAGGATGGGGAGCTGGTAAGCCCCTGAGATATCGGAAACTTAGAGGTTTAAGAAATGCCGATTGGGGGTTGGCTATGGTGATCTACATCATAACTAATTTTCATTGACCTAGGTCTATATTGTCAAGGTCAAACGAGGTCATAAAGGTCAAATTTTGGCCATGCTTGGGACCTGTTGGGAAATGCCCTGATAATGCGTGGAAAAAGCCGAGAGTAAGCTAAGGCCGGACCACGGTCATAGAGGTTGTGTCGCAAAGAATCTTGCCTTCATTTTTGAGGTCTAGGTCATTCAAGGTCATCGACCTATGACGCCACAATATGGTATATTCCCTATTATGCACACTTAAAGTAGCACTATAGCAAACCTTGTGCTGAAAAGGAGGATTGACCTTTACCCATGATCTTTAACCTTGACCTTTGACCTTGAACTTACACCTGGGTTACCTTTACTACGACGTCATAGCATAATATACGTCAGACTGGGACACGTAAAGCACCGGAGTCAATAACCTTGAAATTGCTGGTATGACTTTGAACTTTGACCTCGACCTTCACGTGAGGTGACCTTGACAAATAATCCCGTCTATATGACACTGTGACGTCACCACTTGGTCTCCAATGCAAGCAAACCGGTTCGACTGCGCGGTCGCGGCGATTTCAAAATGTAGGTCGGACTTTAGAAGCCTATAAATCAAACAATTTTCGACAAATTTTCAAAATTATTTCACTATTCGACGCGCTGTTAAATTTTCTCAAATGCGACCCATTCCCGTGTTTTGGCTACGAGCGGTTCTCCGGTCATCCCGGAAAAAATAGTTGGGAGAGTATCCGAGGCCCCTCCAGTGCGCGTGTTAACACGCAGAGTAGAAGAAAGGGGTAGAATATATCCCTACCATGTGTTTCCTCAACAAGGCATATCAAAATATCAGTCCGTGAAGGTCAGTACGTTTCTCTCCCCCCGCCCACCCTCCGCTACATATGATATCGCGGTATCGCCAACTATGGGACGTAGGTCACCTGAGCAGCCCGAGCGTCATCTTGCGTCAGCTTATGACAGTGGGAACGGCGAGGAAATTCGATTCCCGATTGCATCCCTAGGACACCTCGGAACTCCGATGGTTACGGAGACCGTTCATTTGGATGAAAAGGTATGACTGGTATTCACCATATGTGGTTTAACGTGATATGCAGCAAAACAGGATTCCTAGGTATCGTTTTTTGCTGTCCCGGCATTGCTTGAAGGTGTTATAATAAATGTCTGAATCCCGGGATCACGAGAGGCTTAATCCCGTGATTAAGGCTTTTTGAAAATAGCGGGATCCCAATCCCGAGATTGACATACCTAGCAGGAACATTTCTCATGCAATAAATGGTTCGTTGTCGGCAGTCCCTCCGGGTATTTGGATAACAGTCAACACAGCAGCCAATACACAAATTTAGACGGTTATAGTGCTTTGAAATTGTATAAACTAACTTCTGCACTTCTAGGCATTTATTATAGCATTGTTCTCTGATAGTCAACTCATATTGCTCATTCTTGGCCGGTCCATGCCTCTATTCGGTAGCCCACGGCGTTGCGTTAGCACCGCAGCGGCCTGGTTGGAGCCACAACCTGAGTTATTATATGTCATCTGGAGCACGGGGCTGCAAGTGGACGCAAGATATTTTGACTTGCCCTTGTAGAGGACATCCTGGGTAATCGTTTGATGGTAGTCTTATGCTGAGCCGATGCTGGCCAAGTTTTAAATCCCTCTCTTTGTATTTGTAAATCGAACAGTTTTTGAGATATGCAGTATACTGAGAGAATGGTCTATAAAATAGTTGTCAAAACTATTTTTGCATTATTTTATACCTAAACCCATCGCAAAGGGCTCACACAACAGTGGTATTGCCATACTTTGACCTGTTCTTGCTTTCATGGTCGATTTTAAGCATAATGAAATGTACGTAGTTTTCGCTGCAGATCTCTGGTCCGCGGGTGGCGCACCCGAGTGCTTACTTCAGGCAACTCTACAAAGACTTTCGTAGCACGGTTTGTGTTTTCCATGCCTGTTTCAAGTGCAGTGAAGAATTCTCTATCAGTATATGTGCTCAGGAAATGATTTAGAAAAAGTTGCATATTCGTAATATTGGCCACGGACGGAGGCATTTAGGGCCTATGCGCGTCGGCGCGGCGTCACCTAGTCCATTAGCAGGTCTCCGCAGCCGCGCCCCCGGGGTGACGGAGCGGCGCCCGCCGCGGCGTCGCGCCACCGGCCCCGGAAAACACGAACACGCGAACCCGAGCTGTGTCACTTATAACGGGAGCCCGTGTGTCTGCCCGGGAGCGGTGTGTAATGAGCGCTTGAAACTCGGATGTTTCTCCGGCGTGAGAAGACAAACTTTCGCCGACTCAGTCGATGGAACATGGTTGGGGCACTAGAAGGTTAGCAACCTATAAAAGTAGAGATCTTACTAAAAATGGAGAGATTCCGTTCTTTTTTGGACCCACGAAGCCGAAAAGGAGAAAGATCCGAGAGTGGGGTCCGTATCCATCATTAAGCCAAAAATTATATTTTTTTGTTAATTTCTCCGGAAGGAAATGAAAGCTGCAACGTATAAAACAAGAGGACCGAATTCATTCATCTTCCAGAAATGACACCAATACTCCCTGGCTTTGATTTATCCGAGACAAATACTTTCACCCCATTTTTTCATAGAAAAAATGGGGTCATTCACCCCATAATTTACAAAAGAGTCAAAAATACAAAAGATTATACAAAACACGCGCCCTAAATGAAAAAAGTGGAAAAAGTATCCTCTGCAAAAAGTGGAAAAATTTGGCCTGCAGTGTTGCCGTGGTTGGGCTCTAGGTATTATTGATATCAGTGATACAAATGTAGTGTTTTTAGCTAAAAGAGTCTAGCATTTGGAACCATTGTGAAATATGGATACAATCATATTTATCATAATATATTAAAACAAATTTCACGTTTCAAACTGGCTAGTCAATAAAGTAAGTTATTATGACTTTAATTGACAGTAATACCAAAGTCGATGTTTAACTCGTGAGTTTAGAGGATTTCCAAGGAAAAAAATATCCGTGTATCACGCGCAGCGGGGCTTGAGCAATTGAGCATTACACCACTCTCCTAATATCACCCATAGTTCGAAGACACCTGGGGAATACTTGCTCGATAGGCGGTGACTCGTTAAGTTTTCTGCTTTGGAGACTGTACGCTCTGGGACAAAGGAAATATTGATCGGCTGGTTTCTCGGCATGCGCTATCACACGGCTCTCTCAGTTAAAATACCATTGTGGAGGTGCCACATTCCCTCTAATAAACCGATTTAGATTCCGCTTTAATTTTGTCCGTACTTCATTGTATTTTTCCACGTATCCAAGTGGTAAATTATGATGATATTAGGTGCTTGTCTTCCCAAAGTAAAGCATCTGCCCTCAACGCCCTAAATCTCAGTTTGAAGGTTTTTAGTTTTCAGTATGACGCACTGATCGACGTACAACGGTATCAGTTCCTGAATTAAGCTGAGGTTTCAGCACGCCACTATCCCCTAAATCCCTCCGCCAAGTCGTTGCTCTCCGTTTCTGACAAAAACGTGCGCTGTTGCCGCGGGCGCCTCTCGGCGTGCAGGCCGGGCCGTCGCTGGCGACGCAGCGTGCGGTCGCCGTCGGCGCCGGCGGCGGTGTGACCGCTGCTCCGTTCAGTGCGGGCGCGGGCGGTGTGCGGGAGGGCGGGAGTTCGGGCTGCGGGCCTGGGTCACCGCTGCACGAGACAGACACACCTGTGGCAGGCAGCAGTCGCAGCTGCAGTCTGGAGGTACGGATGCGAGGTGGCTGTGGTGTCGCGGTCAGCGTTGGCTGTAAATCGGGACCCAGGTGTGATGGAAAACGCTGGGGATGTGTAGTTCGGGGTGAAGGTCGTAGCCAGGACTCGGGAGTGTATTTTGAACATCTGAATAGCACGGAAGTTTCTTTCGAATACCCAGCAATAGGCGAGTTTCTTCTCCTCTCAGCCTCAGGCAACGTAAGTTTTTTAACTGCTTGGCCGTATCCCTTTTAAAACTGTGAGTCGTGTTCTCTTTAGTTATTTTTCCAATATGCCTATCATTTCCAAAAACACAATAGTCCAGTCAAGTTAGCATTTACATATCATAGAATTCTAGCCCCCATAATATACACAATTGTGTTCGCAATTGATATGGGCGTAACATATCCAAAATCCGCAAAAATCTACCGAGCGGATATTTTATAACAGGGGTGCAAAGTCCACGAGCTAGAGGAAAACCAGATGTTTCAAATTATAACGTTGTGGTGTGTCGAGCCTGCAATATCGTCCCAATGGCTATAATTTTTGGGAAGCAGGTACATATGATACTGGTCAATTCAAACAACCTTAGCCGGCTGTTGGCCTACCCTCGGTTTGCGCGTGCTGCACGTGCAAAGTAAAAATTTTGCAGTTTTGTCCTTATTTACCTTGCTTCCGTTAGTTCTCTTATCGATGTTTATTGTCGGATTACTGTTTTTGTTTGTCATGTCATTATGCAATATGTTCTAAAGAGACGCACACAAAATCAGGTCTCTAACTGTAACGGTTTGCTGCTGAAGAGCTTATTTTCTAGGGCATGTCGGGATCCTTCACTTTATGGATTGCGCATGCAACACCCATTTTGAGGCCAATTGAACCTTGAAAACGTTTAATCCGGCTGCATAATTACGTGAGTTGGTTGCTTATTCATCACACATCTCATTCTGAATTGGTTGGCAATATAGTAAGAACCACTAGGCCAACAGGTCCCTGGGTTTACTGTAATGATCCCTCCAATGTGAAGATATATTTTTTACGGTACCTTCAGGGTGGGAATTGATAAGTTCGCTATATAGCCCTGGCAGCTGAAGGGCCCTAAAACCCCGAGATTTATAAGTTCTGGATTATCATTTTATAGCAGTAAATAGTAGAATTTGACGTGCCGGTGTGGTCCGGTTCGAGGCAGTTGGAGTCCCACGATGTGAGGTGGGATACCTTCTCGTGATCTCGGTCGTGGTACTAAGGATTCTTGGTAACAATTTGCTTTTTTCAACATTTTGACAACATTTGACCCATTTTGACCCAGACTGCGTGAAATGTGCAAGTTATTTGGCTCAATCAGACCTTGCAAGGCCGATGAGAGATTGCCTGCCTAACTCCAACTGCAGTATGGTGTTTGTTCTCAAGTAACATTTCGATATGTCCATACATATAGGATGGTTCCTATTAAAACATGTCCGCCAGTATCCTCTAAAGGTCAAAGTTTGGGTCCACATGCGCTGTTATCAACCAATGATGAAAAAAATGGTCGATTTAGAACGATGTATTCTGAGTCGGCACGAGTTGAGGGAAATCCCGATCTGAAGTAAACATCATCAGCTTTGCGAGGCGGGAGGTCGGAGATCAGGTGCGGATGTTCGGTGTTGTGGAGGCTTCTGAAGGCAAGGCAATATGAGGGGTGAGACAGAGGACATGGGGACATGTATGCTTTTGTTGATGTCTTCTTGTTTGGGATGAATAGATACAATATGTGACAATAGCCTAAAAGCTTAATGCATTTGGGTGCCTGTTTGTGCATGACTACGTTTTTACCCACCTAATGGCTTATTAAACGTCCATGAAATTTTAAGGTGCCTTATTCATTCAACTAAGTAAGTCTCAGAAGCGCGCAATCATGAGATTTCAGCCCTTAGGACATGGCTGGGAACTCAAAGTGACACTGGGTTCTGTGCTGTCTCAATGCCACGCCTTGCTGCGTCATTTTCAAGCATGGCTACGAGCCAACATATTATTGTTTTTTAACGAGGTGAGTCATCAAGTTTTGACGTCAGCGGCGAAACGGTGATGAACTTTAAGAGAATCCCATGCGCTCGCCCGACAACAGTTCGGAGCGTTCTTGGAAGTCCACTCCCCACGGAGTGTAATCTGCGGTTCGAAGGTCGCCCGTCGCTGGGTCGCTCGTCGGTATATTTTGGTGGGCTGGGAGGGTGTTGACGGGGTCGCGACCTCTTCAGCCGCCGCGCCGCTCGGCCCGCCGCTGTGTTTAGCTTTGGAGCCGCTCTGGGCGTGCCGGCGGCACACGGGGCCAAGGAGCCAGCACGCTCTGTGGGAGCCCGCCCTGCGTGCCGGCGATTGATACCGGGAAGCGTTGCCTTTCAGGTGTATCTGGTCTGATGCCGAGGAAATGTATTGCGTTTGCACTTTGCAAGATGAAATGAAGCAACCGATGCCTTACATCAATATTGAGCACTGTTGGGCGATCCGAATGGGTAAAAGGGAGAGATAAAAGATAACAAACCACGGATAGAATGAAGACAAACACTGGCCCGAATGGGACAAAACGAATATTCTAGACCGCAGAGAAAACCACACAAAAAAACTTACGGAGACGGCGTACGGAAACGGCGTTTCATTTTTAAAAGCAGATACACTGAAACAGGCGATTCCATTCGGAATTACGTTTCGTTTGTACAATACCGCGTTGTTGCCTTTCCCCTAGATTTCTAGTATTTCCCGGACATTTTTGTTGTGGTAATCCAGTCCCAAGGCGACTGCTTCTTCAAACCATGTTGCGCTATGACCACTTCTTTAAATGGAACATCACGGTTTTGTCTTAGCTTCGCAAGAAGGTTTGTCAAGTTTTCCAACGAAAACAGCAGTTGGCATTAGTGCCAAGTGAACGGTTATCACAGCTGCTCGCTTCTCTGTGATGAAATCAAGCTCGTCTCCATATTTTCACCATGAATTTACTTTTTACCATGATTTACTTGAATTTCCAGTTTGCTCGTCCGCTGTGGCGGCCTCCGGGAGCATTAATTTCTTCATGGCACGCCGAGGTCCTTGTCAATACAAGGACCTCGTCGTACCATGAAGAAATTAATGCTCCCGTAGCGGGCCAAAGATGCCAGCTATTGTGTTAAGAGAAATAGCTTGCAACGTGAGTGAATTGTTTGATCCGTTCAATGCGTTGGCGCTTCGGAACCCAGGAGCACTTGAGTAATCGCGAAGTGCTCTCATCGTCGAAGATAAAAGACCCACCTGCTTTTTGCTTAGCATTGTATCAGCTTTGTTCTGGCGTTTCTGCGCCTGCCTCGAGCCTGTATTGGATCCATTTCAGATATTTCGCTAGAATGATCAGGAAGGTTAGCAAAGGTGGGTGGCCCAATATTATGCCCCTGTGTGAGACATTTTCTCTGAATCAACACCCTCTTATAAGTCTCTTACCTCCTCAAAATTGGTATCAGTGTCCTGATGGTTAGCTTCTTACCTCCTCACTTGTTATCAGCGCAGCGGTCGTGGTGCTGTAAGCCTCCCCTGCCCCAGGAAAACACTGGTTTATGTGTAAGGTGGGAGATGCTGTGGGAGTGCGTGTCGGGCAATGACACAGAAAGTAATGCTTAATCTCACTGATGGCGCCCCCCCGTCCAAGTCTACACCATCGCGCTGCCTTCAGCTCTGTGTGGTAAAACCACCGCTTAGGAACGGTGGTCACATAAGGCACGGCATGCTATCATCATCATTATTGGTGTTTAGGGGCGCGCCGACTACTAAGGTCATTTTGCGCCCATAACAAAGGAGAGATTGAAACAAAACATAAGAAGCACACAGACTTACAACGTGGTTCATACCAGACTACGACAGTGCTAGCAGTCGTCCAAACAAAACTAGAATAGAAAGATGGTCTTTAGAATAAAAGGTGGATGAAGAACATCATAAAAAAGGGGCCAGCCCTAGCAATCACAACCAGTCAAGTCATACAAAACCTAAACAACTACGAAGGCGATTAGATAGTATTAAACCCGATGCTTTTCAGATAGCGCATTATGTTGCTGATATCAACAGAGGGTTGATCTCCTAAGAGACAGTCTAGCGTGGGAAATCCCGGTAGACAGCGGGCTCTCTCAATCTCAAAGTCCCGGCATTCTATTAGCACATGTTTAACTGCAGTCTTTCACCACAACGCGGGCACTCCGGTGGGACGTGACTGGCTGAAAGGTAAGAGTGTGTAGAGTGGGCGTGCCCAATGCGCAGTCTACAAAGCAGGGATGCGGAGCCGGAGCCGGTCGGAGCCGACCATTCTGCCCGGAGCCGGAGCCGGAGCCGCCGAAACACTTTGATCGGAGCCGAGCCGGAGCCGTCAGAAAGGGTCCGGCTCCGGTTCCTAAAGAGCTCTGAAATTACCCAAAATCAGACGTGAAATGGTCACATTTTACCTCGTCAGATGTCGCTTGAAACACCTTTATTCACCTGAAATATTACATTTTTCAATATATTATGTATATCGAGATTAGTGAAATATTGCAACTAGGGTGTTCCGTAGACGGTCTCACTGTCGGGCAGGTGATGCGCCCGACCATTTAGCATGGGCAGAAATTGGCAACAAATGAAAGCATTGGCAGACACTGGCGGATCCATGGGTGGTGGGAGCAAAAAGGCATTTGCCCCCAAACTGCCCAATTTTTGACGATTTTAAAAAAAAACCGTATATTTTCACGATTTACCCCATACCGTCGGCCTGCATCCGCCCCTGTTGGCAGACGCAAGGGGATGTCATTCCGGCCATGGCTCCCCCAAAGCCCTGGAAGGAGGGCAGACTATCTTCTGGCCCCCAAAGGCCGAATAAATGGTTTGAAAATGGTGTTTACACTAGGTCTGTGGAGCAATAAAATCTTTGCTCCCACCCCCCCTCCTCCTAGGAGAGCTATCATGTACTCGGAGAAGTAGTTTATACTAGGTCTGTCGAGAACCGAGGGCGAAAGGCGCAGAAAACAGCATCCCCGTCACTCGATGTGGCACTAGCCTACTTCAAAAACCTGAGTCGCCTAAAGAGGGCGACCGTATGTGGTCTTAGATAGATATCCAGCCATCATCCAGCCGGCTAGCCTGGTAATGGCCGCGCTACCAGTTACTCAGGTGTCCGTGGAGAGGTTGTTCTCCGCGATGAATCTACTGCTTACTTATCTCAGGTCCAGACTAAGAGCAGACATATTGGAGGCAATGTTGCTGCTCCGCTCCAACCGCGATTGGATGGTATAATGAGCGAACCAGCTGCTGGGCCCTGGGCAGTAGGGTGGTTGGTTCCGATTTTTCTCGAAAAGGAATTATGCCATCAGCCTATCTGATGCGTTTTTCGATGTTGAACTCTGTTAGCTTAGGGTCGTTCAAAACAAACATTTTTTACTTTTCAGACTCGAATCCACTTTTTGCCCATTACATATTCAATTCTTATTTCAATGAGCCACATTCAAAGCGTCTACGACAGCGGGAAAGATCGCCTCAAAACGGTTAAAGATTTCATGTTTCGGGCGCGATTGGCCGCCCGGCGTTGCAGTCTCCCCTTGTTAAATTGGGATATAAGTGGTGCATAACCTACCATTAAAGACAGCGTGGCATGTGCGTGCGTATAAGAACGGTAGATGGTATTTAACGTGCAGGCATTTTCTTTTCCGATGTATTTGTAGCGCAATACAAATACATGTTATTCCACAAAAGACCTGAAATTAAATGATTCAGCACCCTTGTACTCTAAATCCCGACAGAACATGAATGCCTTCCGGAGGCGAACCTTTCTCTAGTAACTATCGCTGGAGAACGTCGTGAGGCAGGTGCTTCCCCCTATTCTCCTGCGAACTATTTAAGAGCTCTGGTACTGATAAAAGAAGATGCTGTTTCATATTTATATCGTTTAGGTGGCTCACGAAATCTTCCACCAGCTTCACACCACGTTCTGTGGGACCGTTCACGACAGTAAGTTCTGGAATACCTTGAAACTGGGGAAGCTATACCAGCTTCTTAACGGATCCATTTCTGGTCAGAATATTTCAGATTCAGACAATCGAATACCAGCCAGCTGTCAGGAGTGACAAGCTGGCTGAGGCTTAGCACCGAGCATTTACAGAGCTCTTTATAGCCTTTATCGGAAACTTAAGCCTGCGCTAGTCAAATGTGAATCGTTTGCTGTTTTGGCCAATTGTTGTGCGACTGGCTCCTTACCTCCAAGATGGTGGTTCTCACCAGCGCGACAGAATATAACTTTCTGTGCACAGATACCACAGCGGATGGCAAATTGACTTCAGCACATTCAGTGCGATTTCTATATTAACTTAATGAAAGCACTGCATTGCATTTTATGGATAGCTTTGAGGCTTATAGAAGGCTCTAAAGCTGACTATCCGCGACGGAGGAACCCAAATGCATGGTTTAGAACCACTTATAAGGAAAGCCACTAACTATTTCGGGGTCTGAGTGGCTCAGTCGGTTAGCGCTTGCGCTTGGATTGGCCAATGGCATCAGTGGTGGATCTAACCGGTCGGTTTGGGGGTGCAAACCAAAGTCAAAAGTCGAAAAGCAAAGAAATAAACGTCACACCGTGAAAGCTGCGCTACAATATCACTTGCCGGAAGAATTTTGGTTATTTGAGGCGAAAAGTAAAAGAAAAAAACGTCACGAAATGACAAATATGGGCTCGAGATACTTTTCCAGTCCGATGGACAATATTTGCACTGAACTTAACTGGTTCTGTTTGAAGTTGAGAGTTGAAGCACCAAAATCTTGCATATAAACTAAAAAGGAGCCGGGGAAAAAGGAGGTCGATCACTTGGGGGCAAAAACATAGTTCTGCCCCCGAGCTTTTCCGTTTGGGAGGGGCAAATGCCTTTTTGCCCCCCTGGATCCGCCACTGAACGGCATTCATTATGTGCTGGGTGTCGTGGGTTCGAGCCCACCCAGAGGCAGAATCTGGCGCCTGCTCTAGCCTAAGCTAATTCTTTCCCTCTCTCCTCTGATGCCAGATGGCCTGAGCAGTTGATGCGTTGTTAAACTCCAAAAATTATAATATTCCGTCTTTAAGTATCTTCTGGAATGATGAACGGAATCTGACAGTAGTAGCATGCACTTCATGCCATAAATGTCCTATATTCCATAATATGGCTCGCTGGTGAGCTCTGGGTATTCTAAACAGACAGTTGTTGGAGAAAAACTCTCCTGACAGCCACACGTAAACCACCTTGTGCAATTCGAGATAATACTCCGGTATTGTGTAGAGGCGCTGAAGTCAATGTGCAAACGCAACTGTTATTTGTGACCAGAAAGTTATAATCTGCTCCTCAAATAAGAATCACAATGCTGAAGGTAAAAAGGCATACAGTACCTGGCCTAAACAGCAAAACCATCTACCTTTCAGTTAGGTAGGCTAAAGTTTCCGACAGAGGCTATGAAGAGCTCGGCTCGATACCAAGCCTCTCCCAATTTCTCATTCCTGAAAGCTGGATGGTAATCGAGCGCCTGAATCTGAAAGATTCTGACATGAAATGGCTCCGTTGAGAAGCTGGTGACTAGTATAGCTTCCCCTGTTTCAAGGTATTCCAGAACTTACTGTCGTGAACGGTCCCACAGAACGTGGTGTGAAGCTGGTGGAAGATTTCGTGAGCCACCTAAAGGGTAAAAATATGAAACAGCATCTTCTTTTATCAGTACCAAAGCTCTTAAATAGTTTGCATGAGAATAGGGGAAGCACCTGCCTCACGACGTTCTCCAGCGATAGTTACTAGAGAAAGGTTTGCCTCCGGAAGGCATTCCTGTTCTGTCGGGATTAAGAGTACTAGGCTGCTGAATAATTTAATTTCATGGCTTTTGTGGAATAACATGTATTTGTATTGCGCTGCAAATACATCTGACAAGTAAATGCCTACATGTTAAATACCATCTACCGTTCTTATACGCACGCACATACCACGCTGTCTTTACTGGTAGGTTATTCACCCCTTTCATCCCAATTTAGCAAGGGGGACTGCAACGCCGGGCGACCAATTGCGCCCGAAACAATATGAAATCTTTAACCGTTTTGAGGCGATCTTCCCCGCTGTCGTAGATGCTTGGAATGTGGCTCATTGAAATCAGAATTGAATATATAATGGGAAAGAGTGAGTTCGAGGCTGAAAAGTAAAAAAATGTTTTTATGAACGACCCTACTGTTCCTGTACCTTAGTTCATCGAATTTTTCTTTGCAGGCTGTCCAAGCTTACTTGTGCGTTGTATCTTTAATTTTTATGTGGGTTTGCGGACATGTCTGACCCATATTTCTGTTTATCATAACAGTGCAGTGCAGTTTGCCATACGACTGCACTGCAGTGTAGGTTGGTCCAGTTTTGAGGTTCAATGGCCTTTGGCATCTGATCAAGAGCGTTCGTTCATCCAGTCGCCATTTTTCATTCGTACAAATACGTAATCATTTTGTATCTGATGGAATTTCACGCCCTTGAGAACGTTTCGATCACATTCTAGATATAGGTACATTGCCGGAGCCGGAGCCGGAGCCGGTCGGAGCCGACTATTTTGCCCGGAGCCGGAGCCGGAGCCGTTAGGACACTTGAACCCGGAGCCGGAGCCGGAGCCGGAGCCGAAATCATAACCCCGGACCGAAGCCCGAGCCGGAGCCGTCCAAAATTGTCTCGGCTCCGCATCTTTGCTACAAAGTATCACTTCCTCCCTTCTGCAACCCGCGTTGCTAGACGACCACAGTCCCAGCCTGGGCTTCAGTTCCCTGAGCCTCCTACCCTTGGGATCGGCGTCCCATCGACGCTGCCAAACCTCGGTCAGGTGATTCCTAACGTATGGAAACAAGTAAAAAAGGGGACTTTCATTCCCTGAAGAGGCTCTCCTCTCGCCGCGACTTTGGCTGCACCGTCCGCCCTCTCGTTACCAGAAATCCCACAGTGGCTCGGCACCCACACAAGCGTTACATGCTTTCCCCGGCTCATAGCTTTATGTATCTTCTCTCTAATGAGAGGTAAAAGGTATGAGCCCGATGGGCCATGGTTAGAAGCTTGAAGTGATTGTAAAGATGATAGTGAGTCACGGCATGCTAGTCTTTTGGGATGGTACTATGAAGGCTCAATATATGTGTTATATATCATATATAAATATATATATATATATATATATATATATATATATATATATATATATATATATATATATATATATATATATATCCCTCTCTCGTTGTGTGACAGTATTTTTGCTTCATTGAAAATTGAAGATAATATAAATGCCGTTTTATTTCTCGTGGGTGTGTTTCGTTCTGTCAACTCTCTCAGCGTGAGAAATACATCCATACATGAGCTTTATACCGTCGTAAAAGGTGCCTCACCGCTGTACGCCGCGAAACCTCCAGTATCTACTTGGTCTCATTGATTAGGAGCGGAATAGCCTGCAGATCAGTACCATATCAGCGGATCATTGTCCAGAGCTGACTCACCCCGTGTGTGACGTTGGGAAGGAAAGGCCCTTAGTATTTGGGCCTTCATAATAGTGGGGCCCTCCATAGTGTATGGGCATTCCATAGTGTTTGGGACTTCAATAGTGTTTGGGGCTTCAATAATGGTTGTACTACCACCGTGTCAGTGCCCATCGATATATGTCAGATATGTCACGTTTTTCACTATATTTTTGTATGTTTCAAATTTACTAGAACTGTGGCTTATTCAACGCAAAATTAGGTTCTGTTTAAGAAAAAAACGCCAAAAATCCAAAAAAACATCTTTGCTGCAATTCGAACGAGGTTTCCTTCTCGATTCTCCGGCGTCCTACTTACTGCGCTGCTTTGAAAATTAAGGGAAATCCACGAAACTTCAGTGAAGGGCTCACGCCTTCATTATAATTTCTTTCTTTTAATATATATTTTATGCCCTATGAAAGTTTATATCGTCCTTCTTTATATGTGGTTTAATGCAAGGGAGGTCCTATATGCTATCCTTTTGAGGGCCAAGCAGCCAAAATCTTTGAGAAAGACATGGTGTTGAGTAAAAGTTGGGAAACTGGAGTGCCTTGCAGAGGCTTAGAGGGGGGCCTGATCTGAATGCCACCATTGGGACTGCCGGCGGCTCATTGGACAGTGGAATTGGAGTTTGATTCTGCATCGTGTCGAATTCTTTAAGGTTTTATGTTGTGAGGAAGAAGAAAACTATGTAATGTTTCCATGGGGATGTGGACTGTGTAGAAGAGTCACCTAGACAGGCATCTGGGCTAATGCAGGCCCAAATTAGCTTTAAATAATGGTGTTTAAAGCTTTAAAGTTTCGTTTTCTTCCTTGGGGGATCCGGGCGGGGCCAGTTTCCGCTCTGAACTCAGTATTTCACCGCGCAGTATGGGTTCTGCAACAAGTGAAGTATAAATCCGATTTTTTGTGCTCTGTCACCTTGCTGTTTCAGTTGAACCGTACTGTGAGTGCGTCACGTCCCCTTTAGCGAACAGTCAAATCAGTGAGACTATCTTTTATGAGAGCGTGAACTCGATCGATAGTCTGACAGAACTTTGTCACAAGGTCTGACCCTTCGCTTTCAGACTAATGAAGTTGCATGTGAAAAGTGAGCTCTCCACTCATTTCAAATGTTGACAGTGCTGGCCCTTACACTTGGGAACCTCGTGACAGTACCTAATCGTAGCAAATGTCTGAATGATTGGGAATTGGCTATGTGTGACACGTTTGCTCGGGAGGTGTACGAATGCTCGTTGAGAAATAAAGAAGCTGTGTTTGGCCCCCGCACGCCACATATGTTCTGGGTTGTCAAAAAACAATCCTGCAAGTGCACGTCCAGAAGAGTTGTCATAGGAAAAGTCTGCGCAATTTGTGTCACTGTTGACAGCGTTTCAGTTGAATCAAATGTTTCATTGCTACGGATGATACCCAGCTCCAGCGGCATTCAGTGGCTTAATGACATCCGAGCCGAGAAGAGTTATCTATGATACACTCATAAAGGATTAATCAAGGCTGAGAACGGCACGTGAACATATTAATCCATTCAAAATTTAACATCGCGTTGAGAGATTTAAGCGATATCTGCGTTGGCTGCCTGGGTGGTCGCTCTTCCTATACCCTCTGGGGTCCGGCTACTGGTTGTGAGCCCGATGGGACGCTGGCAGGTGCGCAACTCGCTGGGTAGCCCATTCCCTCTTCGTTACTACCATTTAGGTTCAAACTCCGCCACCGTCGCACAGCTGATGTAGTCAAGCCGGTCCGAAAGTTGTCCGGATTTGTTTTTAACACTAAAGTCAAGTGATATTCGTCCCTCAATTGAAACGGTCAGTGTTCTACTCCTTGTTCCTCTTTTGTTGGTCCCCCGAGGCGAAACCTGGTCGATGAATGGGCTTTTACCGCGTGGTCCTCGAAGGAATGTTTGTCTCTGCGGGTCTGAATGCGTTTTGCAACCCCGGCGTTGTGTAGTAGTTGTCATGGAAACACGTAAAAATGCCTTTAGTTCCCACGAATGTCCCGGTCATGAAAGGGATGCTATATCGATACATTTATGATCCGTCCATGTGGTGGGGAACCTCACGGGCTCAAGACTAAACTGTAACACTCAGCCAGTGGCGGATACAGGGGGGGGACTACAGGGCTCAAGGCCCCCTCCGAAATGTCTGCGCCTAAAGTAAATGCATAGGCGCAGGCTGATCCGAGGCAAGGGCGCGGAGGCTCGAGCCTCCTAGCCACCCCCCTCCCCTTGAAGTTGTGGATCCGCCACCGCGTTCAGCCGCCTGCGCGCGTGTACTCCGTCATGAAGGGCGGGTCGGCGGTGGGACGCCGTTTTACGGCCGGCCCCGGTCGATACTGACCCGATAGCGTTGCGTCGCTGCTGACGCGGTGACCGGCACGTGCCGCAGGAAACGGCGCCAAACCCACCGGAAACGGCGCCAGCCCAGAACGGAGGTCGTGCCGCCGGCCGGTCAACCCTCAGGTAGTGGCTCTGGTCTCTTACATCGGGAATGATCCGGGATAGCTGCAGGAACGTATTGCTAAGTGGGCTGCTCCGGGCTTACCTCTTCTACACAGTGCGCGAAGCTGGGGTCAGTGACCTCACAGCCGGACTGTCGTCGCTATCAGCGCCGCTCTTCGGCCGGCCGGGAGGCTCTCGCCGAGGTTCAGTTCAGTTTAGCTCGTTTATTTCAAAATTATTCCAGGTACTGTACAACTTCAGACTTTCCATTTTTTCATGTTGCACAGTTCGAATATTCAGTGACGAATTCAGGGATGGGGCGGGGGGTGCAAAAGGTATTTGAATCTCCCTAAACGAAAAAGCTCGGGCGCTACCATGTTTTTGCCCCCGCCAAAGCTGTCGACCTTAGCCGATTCCTTTTTAGTTTATAAAAAACGATTTGGTGCTTCAACTGAACCAATCAACTTCAGTGTAAACATGGGGCATTGGTCCTCTTGATATTCAACATCGCGTTTGAGTAAATGATCCTTGGATAGCAAAATCAAGCATCTCTTGGCCACATCTTTCACACTGCGACGTTTGTTTTGTTTTACTTTGGTTTGCCCCCTCCCCCAAATACACCGGCTAGATCCGCCACTGAACACTTTGAATAGTCTATGGCGTATTATATTCCTCAACAAGTATCCACTAGAATACGTTATGATCAGTTGTACATGCATGTTCATTTCATTTCATTTATTCAGGTTTATCAGCAACATGTATGTGGATACCCAATTACAGCTGAAGTCGAGCAATAAAACAGGCAACAGGCAATAGTTTAACCCCCGCTCCACCGGGGGCGTCGGTGCCTCCTCTAACTCCTAAAATATGGGGATTAACACAAATCTGCAAAGAGCATTGGAAAACCCGTGTGAATTCAGTAGCACTTTCCGTCGCATGATTGAGCGTTCAGGTAAATGGTTTGATCCCCGGAGGTCAATTTGGGTCACAATAGGCTATTTCCACTAAAATATGCAATGTTTAACACGCGCCCGGCTGGGGTCCCTGGCATGACGCGCCCCGCAGGGAAGGGGGGCGAATTTCGCCCCCTCCCCTCCTCCGTATCTCATTTCCCAGGAAAGCTAAATAAGAATTACGGACGGCGTTTGAAAGCTCGTGACGAGAAGAGAAATCATACGAAGTATTTTTATGTCAGGTCAATATTTACGTCAGCATAGGTCAAATAAGGTCCCATAGGCTTACAACAGGGCAATGTACGTTAACCCTCTAGATTTTTACTCAGCGGAGTTAGAGCAAATATTTATGCATCATTGGATTCCTCTCATTGTGGCAAATCGAATGATGTATAATATGACCTTGCTAGGTCAAATTGTGAAAATGACCTGACATGGAGCTAGGTCAAGGTCACAGGGTGACCTAGTATAGTCATGTTGCATATCAATCGACTCCCCGTGACAATACAAGCACAACACAAGCAAAATGGGAGCTTTATCTCAATTCAGAGATAAGTTATTGGTAAAACAATCACTGTATGCTCCTGTGACCTGACATGACCTTTGAGAGGTCAGATGGTCAAAAACTCAACTTTGTGGTTAAGATCGTGGCAAGAATACACCGTTTGAGCGTTTCCAGTTTTATCTATACCGTATTTACCAAAAACGAGCCCTTTCTATTTTTTTCGATAGACTTATAATGGGGTGACCAAAAAATTGACCCCACCTTAGATCAACAATATCAAAATTCGGAGATAGCAGATTTGTAGACCCTAATGGCCTCATCATATTGTGAAAGTTTCAAACTGATCGGTCGGCTGCTGCTCCTTAGGCTCCGCTTCAAACTCGTGATTTTAGGTTTTGAGGTCGGGTTGCTTGACCTTGGATAGCTCCTTGACCTGACATGACCTGACCTAAAAAAATTGGTGAGATGCGTAAAATTGATCAGGGATAAGGTTCTGTGAGTCTCGTTGTTCTGCGTGTCTTCGTTTTTGTGTTATCCGGGGAAACCAGGAGGGGGCGAATTTCTCCCCTCCCCCAGCGGGGCGCGTGTTAAGAAACCTGGGTATAGCTCTCATGCCATTAGAGTTATTGAAATTTGGTAAAGTACATTTGGTAGGAAAATGCCAGGGCTTTCTCCCCAAAGTGGAACATAATGACCTCCCGCCAATGGTTTGACCTCCAGAGGGCACCTCTTGACCTAACATGACCTGAGGTCGCGGAAGGTCAAAAAGTGACCTTGCTGTATATCAAACGAAAGCCAGTGTCGAGACATAACGATGACGTTTAATTCAGCGCTTTAGCGTGATTATGTCAAAAGTTATCTGTAAAATACTGTTTTTGACCCCTGGTGACCTGTGATGACCCCAGATAAGTCAAAGTGCAAATATTGCCCGTGGAATCCGTGAAAGGGTGTTCAAGAATTCTTTTCTGATAAATCTGAGCATTTAAAATCATTTTTGTGACATATATCATAAGACAATTTTCCCCATGCGTTTTCTATGGGGAGGTCACCTTGTGACCTGACCTCAGGTCACCAAATTGAAAAAACCAGGATATAAATTTTGTTGACCCTGGAGTGTAGAAAGTTCCAAACCGATCGGCTTGGAAATATAGCTATTGTTGAGCTCAAAACTTGAAGTGAGGTAACCCTTGTTGACCTCGACTGGGGACGTGACCTAGTGTGGCCCGGGGTAAAAAAGTCAGGGATGGTGGGAAAATGATGGAGGTAAGGAAGAGTCCTCAACCGCTGTGCTGCTCCTCGTCGTTTTTCTGTTATTCGGAGAAAAACCTGAGGAGTTCATCGATGCCTACCGGGTGGGGCGAGGGTTAATACACAGCAGTATTGGCAAATAAAAGCAGCCACGTAACAAAGTGTCATTACATGTCCTATAGGGCCTTTGGAAGAGCACGTTTGAGGCATGCTGTACTCCGGTAGTGGCGGATTTTGACCGATGGTGCGTTACTGATTGGGCGGTGGTGGGCTGTGGGTTCAGTCGTCGACGCTCGTTGTCGCCGCCAGCCGTTTTTGCGTGTAGCGACAGCTGCCTGGGACTGCTCAGTGACAGTCGGCGCTCTCACAGACACTGACGCGGCGGTAATGAAGTGAAAATGCTCAACGAGAAGTATCGCAGTAGTATTTATCTCAGGCACATCGGCCGTGGCAAGAGTGTTCTTGCTCTCCGTAGAATTATTTATCCAGTACTCGTAGTACGTGGCGAGAGATCGCTCCTGACTCACGGTACAGGTGTATTAGAACTATCATTTGCTGTTCGTTTTCTCACATTACCGGACCGTCGTGTGAGTTGATTTCAGTGGTTTTCCAGCGCTGAACCCAAAACACTACTTGCAGGACGATCCACCTGTGCTGTTCCAATGTGTGATGCTCGTGTCCGAGGGTTGTCTCGACCTCCCCTGAGGCGGAGTTTGGGTGAACCTTAAGTCATGGGACCTTCCACGGTTTGATCATCTTACTGTGAATACCACATGTGTACCCCGGAGTGTTAACCATTGGGCTACGGAAGCGGCTGCCTGAATAGAAAGCGGAACTGATTTGAATTGCTTCGAAATTCTACTGCTCGTTAAAAACGGATTTCCAGCACGTATCTGACTGTAGATCCCGTAAACGACTGTTATGGATCCGAGCGAAACAATCCCATAAACGCAGTTGAGATTGCCAGTTGAGATGGTGGCGACTCTGAATCCCGTTTCTTCGTGTCTGAGGTGCGTTGTCCGCGAAGTACCGCGGCCGCCGTCCGCGTTCTCTCGTGTATCGGCGTCGCTAGAGACCTCGCGCTCGGACACCTGTCGTGGCCGCCGCCGCAGTCACGTGATGCCAGTGCCGGTCACGTGGTGCGGTCTGGCCCGGGCCTGATCGGTGCCGACAGGTGTGAAATGGGTGGGCGGGGCTGTCCGGGCGGCGCTGGATACGATCGGTTGCTGGTGGCGCTGGTCTGGAGGTGTAGTTGTCCCAGCTGACCCTACTGGTTTAGGTATTGAGGGAGTTTTCACAATTGCCGGCCAAACTCACGGAGCCGTGCGGTGCTAGGACCGAGGAGAAAAAACTTTCCCTGTATCTTAACCCGCGCCCCACCGGGGGTCCAGCGCCACCTTTGCCCCACGGGGGGCATCGATGGCCCCCTCTAACTCCGAAAATATGGGCGTTAGCGCAAATCTGCAAAGTGCAATAGAAAGCTTGCGTGAATTCAGTAAGAAATTACTTCACATGTTTTAGTGCTCAGGTCAATGGCTTGACCTCCAGAGGCCAAATTAGGTCAAGATCGGCTATTTTCACTCTAATATGCAATGCTTAAGCAAACTGGGCATAACTCTTATGCCATTAGAGCTATTGAGGTCTGGTAAAGTACATTTGATAGGAAATTGTCAGTACTTTTTCCGCTATGTGAAATGTAAAGACCTCCCGCCAGTGGTTTGACCTCCAGAGGTCACCTCGTGACCTAAGATGACCTGAGGTCACGAAAGGTCAGAAAGTGACCTTGCCGTATATCAAATGAAAGCCAATGACGAGACAAACACGATGGTGTTTGTTTCAGCGCTCTAGCTTATACAGGTCCAAAGTTATTGCCAAAGTACTGTTTTTGACCCCTGGTGACCTTGGATGACCTTAGAGAGGTCAAAGGGCAAATATGGCCCCCTGGAATCCGTGAAAGGATGTTCAAGAACGCTTTTCTGAGCAAGTTGAGCATTTGCAAACATTTTTGTGACTCTTAGATCATAAGATAGCTTTTTCCCATGCTTTTTCAATAGGAGAGGTAACCTCGTGGCCTAACCTCAGGTCAAAAAATCGAAAAATCTCGGATATACACATTGTAGACCCTGGCAGGGTCATGAAGTGCAGGAAGTTTCAAATCGATCGACTGAGAAACGTAGCTCTTATAGAGCTAAAAAGTTGAAATGAGGTGACCTTGGTGGACCTCGCCTGGTGACCTGACCTTGGGTAACCCGGGGTAAAAATTTCAGGGATGGTGGGAAAATGATGGGGTGAGAGATAGAGCCCTCAACCGCGGTCCTACGTCTCGTTGTTTTTCTGCTATCCCGAAAAACCTTAGGGGGGCATCGACGGCCCCGGTGGGGCGAGGGTTAAACCATTCGGAGATGACCTGTGACATCAACTTGGAAAGAATCAAAACTTGATGAAGGTGCTTCGCGAGGGGCGTTTTGTTCTGGCGTCCTTTACACCAATGACGCAACTGAAGGAAGATTTAGCACCGTAATGTGCAATTGTTTATGGGTCCTTAATTGTCGCAGCTACTGTCACTGACAATCAGAGGTGTAGGAGCGTCCAGATTATTGCATGGGGGGACTGAAGTTGTAGGAAGTGTCCGCTGTGCGGCGTGCTCTCTGGCTGTCGCGAAAGCAGCGTCAGTCTCTGCTCGACCTCCGTGGTTAAGCCGCTCTTCCCGATGCCTGCCCTGGGATTAATCAGGGCCCCACGTCTCCAGCCGAACGGGCAGACGCACGTGTTGGCCGGAGGGTTTAAGTTAGAACGTAAATGCTGCAAACTGGTCAGCACTGATCGGGGACCGACCATCTCCGCGTGCTACGGACGAGAGTGCTGTAAAACTTGTTGCGTAAAACGGCGCTGAAAAAAGGGGCGCAGTGGACGGCGTTCAGAGTTCAGACCTGTCTCGGACCAAAAGTGTCGTACTTTTGTGTGTTTGCTACCCTTTTAGCGCAGATACGGTCGTCAGCTCTGACGGAGGGGTAATGTAGAGAACGCTGACGAGTTTCGATACCGGGGCAGTGGCGGATCCAGACCCTCCTTTCTGGGAGGGGGCTAGGGGACTCAGCACTACCCTTTCTTTACCCCGAATAGCTTCTTGCTATGCAATTACCATATGCCCCAGAAATGTTTAGGGTAGGGGGCTTGAATTCCCTAACTCTGAACAAGATTGACACTAATGTCTTTTGTCTTTGTTCGGGGTCTGATGGCTTTATCAGGTGCTCGCTCAATCATGTAGCTATTCTATTTCTTAGCGTGTTAACTAGTCCATATAATATGAATATAGGGCTTTTAGGCGATGCCTGGAGATGACTGCATCTCCTAGCGCCGCATTGTTTTGACTTGATCCCTTTGATCCTGGCTGAATTTCCTTTGTAGGTGTCTATAGGACAACCTTCTTACGACACTGAGTAACGTAGAATACGGCGTTATAAAGTCCTGCCCCCGGAAACTGTTTTGCACTTGTTGAAAATATTTTCTTTTTTGGTGGATATAGCATTGAAGAGATACGGGTTTGAGTCCATGATATTATACCTGCTTCTAACATTACATTCCTGTGTTTTGAGACAAAAATGTATATGACTTACCCACTGTAACAATCAAGAATGTACAGGAGTTGTAGAATGTACTTGACGGGGCCGTTTTTGGGGGTGGCTCAGTTATACAGAATCTGGAGACCAATCCTAGTTCAGAGGGTGAAGATAAATCGCGCGTCTTTACTTTAGCGAAGAAAATATGTGTGATTTTCCTCTATTAACAACGTCCTGCTAGTCCCGAAATGCTGGCCATTTTTAATACTGAATTGATATAATGAATTATCGTCTCGGCCCATTGTGGTGCAGACATGTTCTGCTTTCGCTCAGATGCCAGCTTTATCTGGAAAGATAAATGGAACTCTGGGTTGAATCACGGCTTCCGTTAGAAGATGACCAGCCAGCGATCTAAAGAGAAATATCTCTATTGAGACTTCTCACGGCCAATGCGCTTTTTAACCCAAGTTTGTGATGTAAAGAACTATACCCTTGTACAGCGGCGGATAGAAGGAAGGCTAGAGGACTCAAGCCCCCGAAATGGCAGAGTGCCTATAGTTAATGTACAGGCGGAGGCTGATCCTGGGCAATGGCGTGGAGACTCCAGCCAACTAGTCCCCCCTCCCCCAGAAATGAAATTCTGGATTCCCTTGTGGCACGGTGGTACAGGTATGTACCTTCATTTTTCTGGGAACTTCTCCAACACTGGACACAAGGGTGCGGTGTTTGTCGGCGACGGGCCCGGCTGGATTAGGGGTGGAATCACGGGCAGGTCCGGAAGGGAAGTTTGGGAGCGCGGGGATGATTGAGCAGATATTTTGGTGAACAAGGGTGGGGGGTCGGAACGCTGATGCTAGAGTTTTTTCTTGTTTTAACACGACAGTTTGAAAGGGGGTGGGGTGTGGCGTTTCTGCTTGGTTCGCCAGGGGACGGAGCACCGCCTGCTCCTTTCGGTCGCCACCGGAACCATTCGCCGTGAGGGGTGTAATTGAGTCAGCAGGATTGCTGGCGTACTTTGAAGTGCAGCATCTCCGATAGTGTTGGCACGTATTTGGTTGTTGTGTGAGCCTTCTCTAACGAACAGTCCTGATTACTAAGTATGGAGACAGCTGTGCGAATTGTAGCGATGGAACTTTTAGCGTGGACATTTAATGAGATGAAAAGTCCACCCGAACGATATCACTTTGTTTAACCCTATTTCCAACAGGGGGGGGCAGATTCTGCCCTTCCCTCAGGTTTTTCTGTAGTATCTCTGGAACAGTTTGATATGGGCTCTTGAAATTCGGTGACTTTTCCTACAACTGAATAGCGTGTGTTCCCTGAAAATGTTGAAAATATATATGTTCCAGAGGTGGAGCTATGGCTCGCTAATTTGGGGGTTTTATCCAGAAGCCGAGCATTGTCGCCTGCGTTGCGCTTGTCCTACAATAAAGGTGTCTGTTGCGAATTGGTGGCATTTGTAATGTTTGAATGGTATTACTGAGAATTAGGATGACAGTTGATGTATATTTTGATATAATTTTGGCCATAGGCGGTTCCAGAAGCTCAAAATTGGGGTTTTACAATGTTATCCATCCGAACTCATCCAAAGTAAATAGATTGCGTACAGAGTCTTCGACAGGGGTAAACATAACCATGCATTGATCCCATATGTGTATTATATGATGATAAGAAGCCATAGGCGTGCTCAGGTACCGTAATTAGGGGGTTCACTCGCACTCAAGTTCATTTTAGTGTTGTGTGTGCATTGAATGGGACAAAGCATTGTAACCATGCATTTATTTTTAACACCAAATGAGATTTGGAATGACAGCTGAGGTATATTTCGATATATGTTATGGCCATAGGCGGTTCCAGGAGCTCAAAATGGGGGTTTACAATGTAATCCATTCGAACTTTTCCAAAGTAAATAAACTGTCTGCAGAATGGACGGGAGGGGTAAAAATAAGGATGTATCTATCCCATCCGTGTATTATATGATCATAGGATATCATAGGCGTGCTCAGGTACCGTAATTAGGGGGTTCGCTAACTTTTAAGTGTATTTTAGTGTTGTGTCTGCATCGAATGGGGCAAAGCATCGTAAGTATGCATTTAGTCCTAACACCAAAGGGACACAATTCATCCATAGGCAGATCCAGGAGTGTTCCCGTGGTCAGGCAGGGGTGGATAAAGGCGGGGTAATTTGAAAATTGGTAATACTTGAAAGACGGGGTAATTTGTGTCTTACCCCACTATTTTGCCTCACTGAGTCCGCCTCTGACATATTTTGGGCATTTGAGCACTTTACCTGACATCAGAGATATCACACTGTCCTAGCGTGTGCATTTCTGCAAAAAGAAGAAAATTAATATCGCTCAGCAAATTTCTGACCCTGGAACCGCCCTTGAATTTTAAATTTCGCCTAAATGGGAGATTTGATCATTTGCAAGCAATTCTTTGTCAATTCATATTAGTTTTGTGAAAATCAAGCCTAAGAGACAAGAGCTGCGGCTGATCTAAGAAAGGCAGAAATTTGGTATATTTTCACCCCCCTTTTCTCAATTTTCAAGATTTTGAAATTTTCTTTTTCCAAACTAGAGTTCAGCGCGAAAGACATCCATTGCAGTTTGAATTTTTCAAATCGGCCCGGTAGATTTCGAGATCTTAGGGGGGACGGAATCTGCCCCCCCTGTTGGAAATAGGGGTTGCCGGGAGCCCGTTGGAAATAGAGTTAACGGGCAGGTAAAAGTATTTTGTAAATGCCCGAGGTAGATGAGTACCGTCTGTACCAAGGCCCTCAGTACGCTCTATTACATCGTATACGAGCGAGACGAAATATGGCGGCTCAGAACGTTCCATTGTAAAAGCAAATTAATGGTCATTCATTTTATTTGAATGAAGCACATAAGTTTATAAACTCATTTCCTCCTATTTTTGTGGTCAAATAATTGACATCCAATGAAAATGTGGTATTTTATATCAAAACTTTATCAACAATGTTATTGCACAATTCCCATGCCTACTTCTGGCCCGTTCTAACCCTATAGTCCTCTAGAGAAGGATTTAAGACCGCGTGGCAAAAATGTACCAAACCAAACATCCGGATACACAAGTCCATTGGACCGTTTCCACGGTAAATACTGAAGTGGTGCGCCATCAGACTTTTCATGTATCCGGGGCAAATATGATAGTTTAATGTTATGGACGGGTTGTCTTTTTTAGTAAACCCAATTATGTCAACCCTCAGACGCTAGACAAAGCTGGAATTCAAAGCAGCAAAGCGCTTCCAAATGGATGACCAGCACCGTGGTCCTCCCTCGCGGTCTGCCCTGGTCGGTGTGGATAAGAAATTGCTTTGAACTTGTGATCCAATAAGCCGTGGTCCAATGCGGTGCTGTGCTATTTGGCATCGATACTACCCTGTTTTGCCCAGCATTTATGGCTCGTAAAATCTGCGCCCCACTGTTGTGTTCAGAGAAACCTGAGGAGAACTAAAAGATGAAATGCAGTGGTGTGACAGCCGTTGGAAACCTATGAAGCTTTGTCGGTTTTTTTCCGGGGAGAATTGGCTTAGCAGCGAAGGTGGGCCGCTCTTGCATAGGAAAAGTGTTCGACAGCGCCGGTTAAAGAAACTGCTATCATTTCACATGAACGCTACTCTTATTTCGCTCTTATTGCTCCCGGGGCGATTAACCGGGTCGCTTGCTGGTGCTACTCCCCAGACGATTTGTCAGGGCGCTCCGTGAGGCCGATTTGCCAGGTCGCTCAGTGGGGTCGATTTGCCAGGTCGCTCCGTGGGGGTCGATTTGCCAGGCTGCTCCGTGGCTGATCTACCAGGTCACTCCCTGGACGATTTGCCAGGTCCTTGGCTGTCGTCACTCATCCCTTCGGGTTTCAGTCCGAGTTGATATGCTGACTGTGGTAAGATTGTACTGTGGGCGATGGAGGACTGGGTGCAATGGGAATTAAGCAGGTATTTCAGCCTAACTCAGTTGAACCTGTTGCAGTCTTTTCAAAGAAGATCGCCGGCTGCTCCCTTGGCGACGGCCTGTCACCTGGTGGGCGTGAACCCCATGTCGTCCCTGTCTGACCTACCGATGTCTTTCGCCGCCGGGCAGCCGTAAGATGTCGCGCGTCTCGATTGGTGCGTTTTTGGCGGGGTGCCTGCAGGTGAGCCTCTGGTGCACACCGCTCGGGCGCGGACCAGCCCGCTCCTTCTCAGCCGCGGCCTGGGCGCTGGGCTCACTTTTGGGGACACGGTGCAACGAATGTTTTATTCGTAGCAACTTCGTATTGGGGCCGGTCCAGGGGGTTGCGCTCCAGCTTTTTAGCATAGTCAAAAAATGGCAACCGCAAATATGGCATTCGCCACGGCGATGACGTCAGCAATCGTCTAGAAATGCTTAGCAACGCATTGCCGCTGTGTATTGTAGAAAACGGGGCTCAACAGATATGTTGCGTGTTAGGGGCAATAATTCTGTTTTTTGTGGACGTGAGGTAATGAATCCTGGGTCTGCCCCTCGCCAGATGCATCTTGAAACCGTACGAACATCCCACGATCCGTAGCCGATTGACATTGAATGAATGGGCGGCTCCACCTTGAGAGCAATTGCTGACGTCACAAACGTAAAACAGAGGTTGCCATTTTTTAGAGCGGAGCGTTCTACCTCTACATTTAAAGGCCTTGGGCCGGCCGTAGAGTGTAGGCGGCGAGTTTCGTTTGCAGCCGGGGCGCCGATCGTTCTCCCGCGCCGGGCGGGGATTGTGGTATTCTGCTGAGGCGCATGGAGTCGGCGGCTGTAACTGAAACGGTTGAAGGGTAAAGGGTACTGCACCGTCGTGCATTTTTTATCGTAAATGTTGAAAAATATATGTATAGTCCTTGAGTGGTCACAGTTGTGATTAATGGTTATGCGGGTAAACAATGCATAAGCCCGACTGAGAAGTTCCCCTGAGTCTGAGCAAGTAGATGTGAGAAAGTAGCGGACGGTAGCAGTCTCGAGCTTTTGCTTCAGTAGCACATCCATGGATTGTTTACAGGGAGACTTTCACTTTCTTACTCTAAATTGGTTGTGCGTTTTTTCATACATTTTGTGATGTGTTTTATCTTATCGTATGCTCTGCTTTGCGCCCCCTGGTGGTTTGACTCAAAGTGCACACAGTCAGTGTGTGTGTGTTTGATTTGTGAACGCCATTGTTTACATACGCCATACGCTGAGTATTTTTCCGTAAAATATTAAAAGCCCAAATAGGAGAATCAAAATACAGCAATAAGGTGATGTTGACACGTCACTATGTCGGCAGCTCCGTATGCGTAATTCCATCTGCAGAAGCGATGTGTGGGCGCATGTAGCTGATGCGCTGGTGGTATCGCATGACTGGAATGCTAAATCACCTTTTCATACCGCCACAGTCAGCCAAAACTCGGGCGTTTGCGATGCTCATAAATTCACAGATCTGACACCAACTGGCACACAGTGTTGGTCCATTTTTCGCCAAGTCCTTTATCTCTCCGTGGTAACCCCGTCTGTTAGACCGGGACTGGCGACTCCTCCGCGAAAACATTAAAAACAGGGGAGTCTGGAAATACATCTTCCTCTTGCTACTTTTTGATGACTGTTTGTATTCATATCTTCTTTCTCTCTCTCTCTCTCCTCTCTCTCTCTCTCTCTCTCTCTCTCTCTCTCTCTCTCTCTCTCTCTCTCTCTCTCTCTTCTCTCTCTCTCTCTCTCTCTCTCTCTCTCTCTCTCTCTCTCTCTCTCTCTCTCTCTCTCTCTCTCTCTCTCTCTCTCTCTCTCTCTCTCTCTCTCTCTCTCTCTCTCTCTCTCTCTCTCTCTCTCTCTCTCTCTCTCTCTCTCTCTCTCTCTCTCTCTCTCTCTCTCTCTCTCTCTCTCTCTCTCTCTCTCTCTCTCTCTCTCTCTCTCTCTCTCTCTCTCTCTCTCTCTCTCTCTCTCTCTCTCTCTCTCTCTCTCTCTCTCTCTCTCTCTCTCGAACCGCATAGTCTAAGTATGACTGTTTTTCACTAAGGCTCCCAGTCTGGGTGCGACTTGTCCGTGGAGGCTCGCAGTCACACTATGACCTGCATTGTTTCAGGGACGGACGGTTGCGCGAGGGGGACCAGATCCTGGCCATCGACGGGCAGCCCCTGGATGCCAACGTCTCCCACCCACAAGCCATCAGCATCCTCCAGCAGGCGAGGGGTGAGTCCAACGCCTACCTGTGAACACCGGTCCTCGGAGGCCTCCGGTGTTCTGAACGCCACGAGCATCAAGGTGTTAGAAAACCAGAGTTAACTGAGCGCGAGTTGTGTTTGAGCTATGAGACGTATGCTTGGAAGGCTGTTGTCTCGGCGGGAATATACTGCAATGTGTAGGGGTGTACGATTGTAGGAGGCCTGTACTGGGAATGCTAAGCTAGCGCCAGACAAGATTCGAGGGAATTCTGATCAGGATAATCGCAAAAATTGTTTAAGAGAAGCGGACCAGGGGAAATAAAATATGAGTTGCGCCGTAAAATCGCGTGGTAAGCTTTGCAAGTTTGGAAGTTTGGAGAAATGTGTAAATTTTCGCCCCAGCATACAGAATCCTAAGCTCAGAATCAGAAGATCCGCGACCCACAGAATGGTGAGATCTGCGTTGGCTGTCGGTAAATACTCTGTGGAATCTGCGCGTCGGGCAAGGTCTAACAAGTAGTCATTGTGGTCTGCTTGGAATTGACTGGAGAATCCTTGTGCGCCTTTTTTTGCATTCACAGGCTAACTTGATCGCCGAATAGTTTTCATCAGAATGGGCGATACGTGAAAGCCTTGTCATATGGCCACTTTTTCAATATCAAAACTGCATTTATAGGTGCGGAATTGTCTTTTGGGAGAAATATTCATGATGACGCCTGACAGATTCAATTAGCCTACAGACTCTCTGACAACGTGGAGAAACTTGCAGAAAATCCTTAAACATAAATCACTGGAGCATAAAGTAGGTCTAAGTAGCGCTTCTGACGTAATCTTTGTTTTTCTAAAGGACTCAGCTGGGATTTAATCTACATGGCTAAATTCGCCCGCCGCGTGTTGTAATTGGCTCTGTTGATTTTAGTTATTAACGGCTGTGGTAGTTGGCTGAGCTCTTTGAGAGATCATCAGCGGGCCCCGAGGAAAACACTCCTGGCTTAATTAACCGTGGTCAGCGCTTTGATCATGTTAATTAGGATGTTATTAAGTTTGTAACAATGTTAAATGTCTTTGTGGTGATTATCAGGTGACCCGTTAGGGCTCCGCTTGCAATGAAGGGTGTCATATTTTACTGTCTGTAAGACTTGATATTGTTATAAACAATCACACCCAAGAAGTTTAATGTACTTTTGTGACCCCCGTCTCCCACGAGTTTGCGAAGAAGCAGCAGGTATGACAAAGTCCTGATAACGTTTTGTAACAGAATAGACATCAGGGCATTAGTGTTTGAGGAAACCTGGTCTTGCTATTTCTGTATTCCGGCCCTGTGCGAACCTACCCTTTACTTTGACGAAGGCGGCTTTACTGTCGGACCTAGCTGCTGGTTTACAGGTTATCTCGACGTTTGTAGTTGTTTGGTCCTGCCCTGTCTTGTTGCGCTGTTGCCGGCTGCTTGACACGCCTCGCTTCACTAATCGCTCTAATACTTTCCACTCTCGGAACCCGAACCGACATCAAAGGTACTCTCTGAAACAGCCCACAGCCCTCTCCCGTGTGAAGAAACTTCTCTTTTTTATCGAAGTTACCCAATATGTGGGTCTGGTGTGCGGGAATAATGCTGGTAAATGCCGGCGTCTTTTCGAGACTTTTTGCACGACAATCTTCAGTGACGATTTTTTCAACCCTGCTACGTGTCCACCTACATATTAGAGAAATCATCTGCGTTCCCATTCCAGTTGCAATTCATGCAAAGATATTGTTCTCATTTTATTATTCATGGCCAAATTATATTTTTGTGTTGTCACGGTAGCGCAGTTGGTAGAGCAGTGGGCCTCGTCCCGCTCAGAAACCCGTTCAATGACAGTGCAGGGGTGAAAGCTTGGGATCGGTTCCCCTGAAACGCTCCGGCGCTCCTTAATATTTACCAAACTTGGGTCAGCAAGCAACTGACTGGTGAGAGGGTGACCTAAGCGGGGTGGCCGTCCCTGTGCTTTGTGGGGCTTTAAACTTTGGTTTCTATATAAACCCGTCATTGCGGAATTTGCTCGTGAGGTTGGTGGGGTCGGGATCTTTGTGACAAGTCCAGTGATGACTTAATCCCAAAAGCTGGACCTACAATATCTGTTTAATGAATTTAATGTTGAAACAACTTTATTTGCAGTAGCAATGCCTTCCTTGACAAAATTTATGAAAAAAGTTTTAAGGGGCAGCTGTTGTGTCAAATTCCCTTTTCAAGCCTCACACGCAAGTCTTCACTGAAACATACCATGATATGGAACAATTTCATCCAGTAAGTGAAATATTGTTTCCCGGCGTAGGTGTGGGACTGGTTCTATTTCTCTACTGCACTGTAGTCCGTTTCACGCCACATCCCCGAAGCATTATCAGATTTCGCCAGTGACCAGACTGTGGGGTCAGGTCCGGTGACTGGGGTGTGGGGTCAGGTCCTGTGACTGGGGTGTGGGGTCAGGTCCTGTGACTGGGGTGTGGGGTCAGGTCCGGTGACTGGGGTGTGGGGTCAGGTCCGTTGACTGGGGTATGGGGTCAGATCCTGTGACTGTGGTGTGGGGTCAGTTCCGGTGACTGGGGTGTGGGGTCAGGTCCGGTGACTGGGGTGTCGGGTCAGGTCCTGTGACTGGGGTGTGGGTTCAGTTCCGTTGACTGGGGGTGTGGGGTGAGTTCCGGTGACTGGGGTGTGGGGTCAGGTCCGGTGACTGGGGTGTGGGGTCAGGTCCGTTGACTGGTGTGTGGGGTCAGTTCCGGTGACTGGGGTGTGGGGTCAGGTCCGGTGACTGGGGTGTGGGGTCAGGTCCGTTGACTGGGGTGTGGGGTCAGGTCCTGTGACTGGGGTGTGGGGTCAGGTCCGGTGACTGGGGTGTGGGGTCAGGTCCGTTGACTGGGGTGTGGGGCCAGGTCCGGTGACTGGGGTGTGGGGTCAGCTCCGTTGACTGGGGTGTGGGGTCAGGTCCGGTGACTGGGGTGTGGGGTTAGGTCCTGTGACTGGGGTGTGGGATCAGGTCCGGTTCTGTGATGATGTTGCGGCTCTGCAGGTACTGTGACCCCGCTGTGGATCGGCAGGCCTGGTGAGTCTGGTGGTGGCCCGCTCCGCGGAGGAGGCCGAGTCCTCCGAGCCGGGTGGTCTGTTGGAGCCGCCGACAGACGCCAAGCCTGCGGCAGCCAGCCAGGACATGGTGGTCAGTAGGGTGTGACCGCCACACCTGCAGGGCGTCCCGCTGAAGTTCTACACTGGGGAGGTGTTATGAATGTTTGGGTGAATCTGTATCCATGCCAGTTTTTTACAACGCCTTGGACGTGTTTTATTTGGTGGTGTTTTCGGCGGACTTTACTCGTTGAATTTGACCCGACCTCTGTTGACAGTTGAACACAGAGTGGGCGCAGGTGGAGGTGATTGAACTGACATTACCTGTGTCGACAGTTGAACACGGAGTGGGCGCAGGTGGAGGTGATTGACCTGGTGAACGATGGCACCGGGCTGGGGTTCCGGTATCATCGGGGGCCGCAGCACCGGCGTCGTCGTCAAGACCATCCTGCCGGGCGGCGTCGCAGACAGGGTTAGTATACACTGACTGAGACTGTCGCTGTACCCACAGCGTTAGAACTGGTGGCTGGTCGATACTGGGCCCAGTGTCGATTAACAGCCGCCTCATAGTCAACAACGAACGTTATATCACAACGGAGCCGAACTGACAATCCGACGCGGGCCTGGGTGCTGGTGTAGCTGCTATATTCATGTGTATGACCCCAGATGGCCGGCGGTGGGCTGCCGGGCGCCCTCTCCAGGGTTTCTGAGGCGTCAGGTGGCTGGGTGTTAATCAGTGGCATTGATCAGCGCCGTGGCGTTATGGGTCGGTTGCTACCCCTCTCCCCTGGTGAATTGAATGGCCGTCGCTGATTGGCTGGATGCGGCCGACCGTCGAGAAACAATGGGGTTCTGCCCTGACCATTGTCTGGAGGTGCGTCAGCTCCTCTGGCCAGCGGAGTTGCTACCCACCTCACCCCTGAGCGTTCACTGTGCTAGAGAAGGCCGACGTGCTGTGGTGTCCGCCTCGCGTGTAATACGCAGCGACGAAAGCTAATGGAGAATCTGCGCTCTAGATCACCCTGGACAGAGAATGGATGCCGGCCATTTTCCCAATGATGATATGGTGGCCATTTTTCTCAAGTTTCTAAATGAACGAGATTACTTTGGAGTGGTAAGAGCCAGGTGATGGCTTGACTCGGGCTAAGCGGAGAATATGGTCATTGGCTACATAGAGGTTTGTACTGTAGCGAGGTGTTATTATGATGTAGAAAGTCGAAGCTGTCATCCATAAATGGCTGAAAGTCAAACTTGTGAATTTGTTGGCAGAAATCAACACATAACTACCATAACTAATTTATGTGTTAGTAGAATGTCGTCTGTAACGCACGTGAACTGAACCATACATGTGCCAGGTTTTGGTATGTGGTGCCAGGTTTTGGTATGTGCATATTTCTTTGTCGCATCAGGACCAGCTACCAATCATGACTGAGTTTTTGGGAGTGGATATGGATGGTATGACGTCTTTCTCATGCCCTCGGACTCCGCCCTGTCCATTTTACAATGGAGTCCTCTTCAGATATTTGGAAGCACTCCTGTGCGTTGAGCGGTGCGAACTTGTCCATTTTACAGTGGAATCATCTTCAGATGTTTGGAAGCACTCCTGTGCGTTGAGCGGTGCGAACCTGTCCATTTTACAGTGGAATCGTCTTCAGATGTTTGGAAGCACTCCTGTGCGTTGAGCGGTGCGAACTTGTCCATTTTACAATGGAGTCCTCTTCAGATGTTTGGAAGCACTCCTGTGCGTTGAGCGGTGCGAACTTGTCAATTTTACAGTGGAATCGTCTTCAGATGTTTGGAAGCACTCCTGTGCGTTGAGCGGTGCGAGGTTTACTACGATCCGTGACTGCCACGGCAGCTAGGGCGTAACATCATCGTACCGTCAGACCTGATCAAACGCGAAGAGCGCGTGCACACAGTCGGGACTGCTTCTGCCACGTCAATGCCAGTACGCCTGTTGTTGTTGCTTCCCTCCGGCCGCCTAGCGCGGCGTAGTCCGAGGATTCTGGAATACCCTGAATGCAGCCAGCGATGCTGCGATGGCGTCGTCGTCTGTGACCGCCCCCATGGTGGGGAATACTGAGCCCAAGAGTTTGAAACCCAGCAGGGTCGGGCTCTCTAGCAGCATTTGGCTGGTTGTCAGTTTCCCCGCTCGCTCGGCAGCACTTGGCGTGGGTGTCAGCTCCTTCCCCGCTGGCTCTGTAACATTTGGCGTGGGTTTCAGCTCCCTCACCCGCTCGGCAGCGGTGGTTATTGTATCCGGCGCATTCAGGGTTCGGCTCCTGTCCGATCCGGTGCGGGTATTGCTGAGAGCCTTCATATCCAGTTCGCGCACTGGGGCAGGGATGCGAGGTGGTGTTCCGCTGTTTTTCTTCGTAGATCGTTGAAGGCTTCGTCCGCACTCCCAACACAGAGGGAGTTGGTCCGGTAGCAGCGGTTAGTTTGGTGGGGTAGCGTCGACTCTTATCCACACCTCCCGTCCAATCGGGCACCACACGGCTATCTTCTTCAGGCGAGTCGGAGCCAGAGGGGAAGGCTTCTGCAGTCAGTCGGAGGGTTTATCCGGGGGAGCACGTGAACTTCCGTGACCATCCGGGTGGCGGGGACTTCCGGACGCGGGCGCGAGCTGGCAGTATCCTTGCCTCCACCATGATGGCATGGCGAGGAGTGGGCGGCCGACAACAACGCGTGCCGACCGTGCGGTTCTCCCTCCAGGGCTTTAGCGTGGCCAGGGGACTGTTGCCGGGAGCCCAACCGCCGTGACGTTTTCAAGGACGCTCTGGGTAACCATTGGCGATTGCAAGAGGCCGACGCTCGCCCAGGCCCCAGAAGTGTGCCTCGGAAGTGGGCTTGCTGGCCTGTGTATCGAAAGGACTCGTACGGTCGCTGGTCTGAATCTATTTGCAAAAGAATGACATTCGATGTGGACGCGCCCAAAAATCCAGCTATTTCGGTAGGGACGTGTTGCCGTGTGTGGATGATGTATGTAACGTTGAGGTATGTTACCTGCAGGACGGCCGACTACTCAGCGGCGACCATATCCTGCAGATCGGCGAACACAACCTGCGCGGCATGGAGTCGGTACAGGTGAGCGCCCCGTCCGCTTAACACGCGGTCTCTGTCACTTGTCTTCTTCTGGTGTAGCCTCAACTGTTGATAGCGGAGTTCTTAGGCATTGTCTGCCTTCGCGCTGGTCGCTCGGGGAGTAGCATTAGGTTCTGAGCCGTGCCCGACGTTGATGCAGTGGCGCCCTCGCTGTCAGTGTGACCGGTGTTCCGCCAGGTGGCTCAGGTGCTGCGGACAGCCGGCACGGAGGTGCGGCTGATCGTGGCCCGGCCGGTGGAGACCAGCAGTCCAGAGTTCCAGTCCGCGGTAAGCACTGCCGCCGAGACCAGCAGTCCAGAGTTCCAGTCCGCGGTAAGCACTGCCGCGGAGACCAGCAGTCCAGAGTTCCAGTCCTCAGTGAGCACTGCCGCTGAGACCAGCAGTCCAGAGTTCCAGTCCGCGGTAAGCACCGCCGCTGAGACCAGCAGTCCAGAGTTCCAGTCCGCGGTAAGCACTGCCGCTGAGACCAGCGTCCAGAGTCCAGTCCGCGGTAAGCACGGCCGCTGAGACCAGCAGTCCAGAGTTCCAGTCCGCGGTAAGCACTGCCGCGGAGACCAGCATTCCAGAGTTCCAGTCCGCGGTAAGAACTGCCATTGAGTTCCAGGAGTTAATAGGATTATGGTCTTGATGTTTAGAATCTTGTCATTTTGTGGGTGCGTGATCGTGCTGGTGGTGGTATATGTGACTGTGAGGACCTAGTGAACGACAATATAAATTCATGCCTAAACTTCTTGGATATAATTCCGTTTGGTTTGTTTGTGCTGCTCCCCACGTTGACGCGAAGAGTGAGCCCTGTCCCACCCCGTGAGCTGCCGTCTGTGAGGCGACTGCTCAGTGACGTGTCCTGCTCTGGTGACTGCTGAGTGACCATTTCCTGCTCTGGCGACTGCTGAGTGACCGTGTCCTGCTCTGGTGACTACTGAGTGATCGTGTCCTGCTCTGGTGACTGCTGAGTGACCATGTCCTGCTCTGGCGACTGCTGAGTGACCGTGTCCTGCTCTGGTGACTGCTGAGTGACCGTGTCCTGCTCTGGTTGACTGCTGAGTGACCGTGTCCTGCTCTGGTGACTGCTGAGTGATCGTGTCCTGCTCTGGTGACTGCTCAGTGATCGTGTCCTGCTCTGGCGACTGCTGAGTGACCGTGTCCTGCTCTGGTGACTGCTGAGTGACCGTGCCCTGTCCGCGCGTCCGCCAGAACGCGCTGTTGGGCGGCGCGGCGATCCTGCCCACCCGGCTGCTGGCCGATCCGGAGGAGCTGGAGCATCAGCTGCAGATGCTTGCAGGTGAGAAGGGCTCCTGCATGCTGGGTCTAGATGAGTGGAACAGGAACCACAGGGGCAGAGAAGGGCTCCTGCCCTGGGTTGGGGAACAGGAACCACAGGGGCAGAGAAGGGCTCCTCCTTGGGTCTGGAGGAGTAACAGGAACCACAGGGGCAGAGAAGGGCTCCTCCCTGCTGGGTCTGGAGGAGTGGAACATGAACCACAGGGGCAGAGAAGGGCTCCTGCCTGCTGGGTCTGGAGGAGTGGAACAGGAACCACAGGGGCAGAGAAGGGCTCCTGCTTGCTGGGTCGGGAGGAGCATGGAGACAACCGTAGATACTGTATGTGTGAAAGCGGACGTGCGCTGCTCCAGAATTTAGTCTCGCCACGCTAAGAGATATAGTAGTTCAGCGGCAGAATTACCTGAGATTCGTGCAAAATCAGTATCTATATTAACGCTGGAATGTATTCAAATATGTTCAAATATCCACCACAACGAGTCTTCGCTGGGTGAAAGAGAAGCGTCAGGTAAAATGTAAACCAAGCGGTAGTGGGGAAAGCTTTGTGTGTGCTCTGGTAGAATCCGTAAACTAAGAGATGTTCAAAAAGACAGTGGAATCAACCAGGAGAGGCTGCGGAAGAATTTAGCGCGACCTATTACTCTGTGTTGTATAAAAAGAAAACTCAGGTGCACACCGTACCTGATCACCGTCGTACTGTTTGGATAATATAATGAATCACAGCTTTGTGGGTTTTTTTCCGAAAGTTTGCAGTGTTCAGTGAAAGATTTTGTGAGCAAAAAAAAAGCAGAACTGCGAAAATTGACAAAGACTCGCCTCGTGTGCGAAAAAGACCTGTTCACTGTTAGCCTGGTAGATTTCAAGCACTGAAATCACCCCGGAATGCCTGAAAAATATTACTGACTGCAAAATCCACTCAATATTAAGTACGTTAAAAGTTGCCAAAACAAGGGATTTCTTTTCATTTAGCAAAATTGAGGCTACATGGAGCGTACACTATGAAAAATGCTTTATTCATTTCTTGGATATCTGGTATAACTTAAATATTTTCCCATTAATTCCTCTTTCGAGTGGTGCAACAAATTTGTGCGTGTGATGAAAGCTTCTTTTACCACAGCAGGAACGAATACAGAATTATACTTTGAAACTTAATGTATGTATCCGCTTCATTTCAAATGCCGGGACAACTGTATAGACAATATACCGAAGAATATGCCGTTTTCGCTTATGTGCACAGGGTCTTAATCCGAACTTACGTGGCACAGCTGTAAAGCGTTAGGTTTCAGCCATGACGGATGTAGCGTTCGTGTCGTGGTTCTATACAATTATCTCTCTGTACAAATTATCCAAGTACGCGATTTCAACGGACCAAAGGGGACAATGCGACCGGATAGAACCGCTAGCTTACAGAAACAGCTTAAAACACTGCATCGTTTTGTCGAGTGCTTCTGATAACAGACCGTTCTTTGATCGTGGCAGGCGGGCTACCCGGAGCCGTACGCGCGGGATCGCCTCTCGGAGGAGCGGAACAACCTGCTGAACGGCCAGCTGCCGCCCGAGTACGACTCGCGGCTGATGTACGACGCCCAGCTGGGCTCCCCCTACCGCTCACACTCCCCCTTCGACGGACAGCTGACGCCGTCAGCCTACCAGCCGCAGCTGACGTCAGCCTACGGGGAGCAGCTCAGCACGCGGTTCGGCGTGTCAGCCGGCTTCTCCGACCAGCTGACGTCGAGTTTCGCCGGTCAGCTGCAGGAGGAGCTGCAGACGAGCTCGGCGGAGCTGCCGCAGCCGCAGGTGAGAGCTGGCGGTCAGCTGCAGGAGGAGCTGGAGACGAGCTCGGCGGAGCTGCCGCAGCCGCAGGTGAGCTGGCGGTCAGCGCAGGAGACTGGAGACGAGCTCAGCGGAGCTGCCGCGCCGCAGGTGAGGCGGCGGTCAGCGCAGGAGGAGCTGGACGAGCTCGGCAGCTGCCGCAGCCGCAGGTGAGCTGCCGGTCAGCTGCAGGAAGAGCTGGAGACTAGCTCGGCGGAGCTGCCGCAGCCGCAGGTGAGAGCTGGCTGCGCCACAGCGACGCTTGGCGTCACCTTTTTGTGGACCCCCAACGTCATAGCGCTACTTTTTGGTGAACCCCTCTCATTCAAGGCATTACGCTCCGCTTACTTTGACGTTGGTGTCGTGAGAGGGGGGGGCATTATCAAATGTTGCGTTGACGTTCGGCCTCAGTCCTCGTTCTGGGCAGCTCCATCTTCCCCGTCAAACCAAAGAACGACTCGAAACTCAACAGTAAAAAGCAGCAACAAAAAATCACCGGCGGGTGAAGTAGTTTAAGAGTCTATTGACATGACACGTCACTTTTCGGCCAATCCCGCCGTAACCACGTCATAACACGTCACTTTTTGGTCATCCCCCTCCCCCTCCCGAGACCACGTCATGGCACGTCAGTTTTCGGCCAACCGACCTCCTCCTCACCTCTGTGACTGATATGATTTACGGACGATATCAACTGGGGGCAAATTAATATATATATATATATATATATATATATATATATATATATATATATATATATATATAAAATAATCCTAATCTCAACTGAGGCAAATACGTTTTTACGGCGCCTTCATAAAAACACCCGCTTGAAATTCTACTAAGCGCGTCAGCTGTTGCCAAGTACGGTTTTGCTGGAGCGATTAACTGAGCAGGCAGTCGCCCCGGATTGAAAATGGTGTTGAAATGCCTCACAAGGAAATCACGCAGAAATCCAGTACTATTTGAGTAAAAAGTCAATTTGCTTCAACATCTTATTCGTTTTCTGAAGAAGCCATCCTTAAAGTGGTCAAAATATTCTGGATAGTTTTAGACACATTGCGAGGAATTCATAGATGCTCAAATTTCATAACCCGTGAAGATTCCTAATCAAAACATTTCTCAAGTATAAACTGTCGAATGCATATTCATATTGGATTATTTATCGTATAATGGATTCTTTATCGTATAGATTCTTTATCGTACTCAGACAATAACATTTTCGATTATTGTTTAAATAACCCAAACAAAGGCGTCAGATTTCAGATATATGTTTTTAAGTCAAGGATGTCGAAGTTATTTGGTAAAGTACTCTATATTCCTCTAAAGCTCCCAGTGACAAACGAAATATGACAAAAAGTATCCCGGGAATGGATCCTGCCCCCTTAACTCGTGTATTCTCGAACATTTGTTTTGTGTAAAAACTTCAAACTACAGATTATAATGCGCCCTGGCCCACGAAATGTTCAGAAGGTGGAAATTCAGCAACTGGTAGCTGACGTCAACAAACCGCGTATGACGTCAGTAGGGTCAGCGAAAACATGTGGTGGCTGGTTGTCCGGGTTGCCACGCTTGGAAACTCGTGGCGATACCTTGGTAAGACAGAGCTCAGTGGACCCGTATTAGTTTTAGACTTTTCTTAGGGCCTTGGCTCTAGCTAGCAAACCTACGAGTTGTATTCCGGTTTATGGTTTGTTTTAAATTTTTGTCAACTGGTAGGGCGAATTAACGCTGCCAGTAGACCCGGCGCTTGATTTTGGTCCAGCTGTACACTTTACTCCAAGCGGCGACGTTCATCGCAAGCGTGTCAAAGTATGAGGCTTGTGTAGAATGAGAGTGATATTGTTGCCATTGTTAGCCTGCGGGCTGCCTGTCAGGCATCGACTGCACATCCTGCAGGAATTTTCAATCGTATTCTGGGGAAGGGATTCTTCGGAATGTTCTTCTTCACAGAAATGTGTTCTCGTGAACATTTTTTGTAACATTTGTTTCTGCTAGGATCTCTCAATATTCGTACTTCCGGAGTTTCCGAAACAATGGTATGTTGTATTGCTTTATTTTGACTCCGAGATTATCACGACAAGGCCATTTAAAGAATCCAGCATTGTTCAGACATTTTCACATTTTCATGAAGCTATATATTGTGTGGGCTCTTTCTTACACTGAGTGTTGTATTGGCTTCCCCGAAGCAAGTACATTTCGATAGTTTGATTTTGTACTGTTAGGATATCAAAATCTAAGATTTATTATTTGAAGATTAATGAAATCTGGGTATGATTTTCAACTGGAACGGGACCGTTTTATATGAAGAGCACTTCCGCTGCAGCCGAATAGCAGCCTCCTCTGTGCTGTGCTATTATGCTGCTGTCTGGGCGCCAGGGGCTGCCCATGTCATGGCTGAAGAGTGCCTCTGATAATACGGTCCCCAGATGGACAGCTCAGGCTGGTTTTCAACTGGAAATCTAAATTCTAAAGAAAATACCTTTTAACATTGAAAATGCAACCTAGGAAATGTCATTTAATTGTAATTCATGGTCGTATTGTCATGTATTATACATTATACGATCGTATATCTTTAGATTTACTTATTTATTTATATAATAAACTCCAGGTGCTCCTTGGAAGCAGTCAGCTGTTCAGAGCTTTACCATTTTTCATCCTTTCGGAGAGTGGCATCAGGGTGGAGGATGTCAATTTCACTGTCTGTGCGCACAACCCCAGCAGCGGCTTCTGTGACACGACCTCTCGTCGATATTCCATACCCCGGAGATCGTCCCATGCTTTGCTATTCAAAGAACCCGCAGCCTTGTTTGATGGCACCGGAACCCTCATGCATCCAACAGTGACCATGGTGCCATCGCTATGGAATTTGATAAAAGTTTGGACGAATCACAGCTTTGATGTGAACGCCGAAGAGTCTGTGTCATAAACGTATCTTAATTTGATCAGGAATGGAGTCTGGAATATAATTAAACCCATGCCTGGCGAAGTTTGAGTATGTAAAGTCCTGCAGCTACCCTTCATTCTTTTGACCACCTCCGATTTACTTTGCTTTGCGCTGTGGTGAGCTGAATCGTTTTGGAATTGACGGCACACGCCCCGCCGGGTTTTATTCGCGTCAGCTTCCAGACCAGCTCGGCCGTATCCTGGAGCCCTTCGATGACACGGCCTGTGACCATTACGCACACCCGGCGGACGAACCGGCTCCCCGGGCCGGTTATAAAAGTCCAACGACAGACAGAGTCCCCGGTGATAGATGGACTCTGTATTGATCGAATCTGTTCGTCTGCCTTCGAACTCTGCCTGCCGATCAGACTTCTTCCTGTCTAGTGGTAGTCTCTGGGGACCCAGCAGATGTGTGGTATGCTGTCGTAGTTTCTGTTTGTACTGTGAGAGCACCTCAGAAGGTGCACCTCATTTTGCGGTGCGACATGTGACCTTTCTTGTGATCGATACCTCGTCAGCATATGCAACCCTGAAACCAGACCCGGTGCGCCTGTGTGGTTCCGGCATTTGAAGCCCCTATCTCCGGAGGCGATGAGGAGGCTCTGTGTCGACGCCGGGCCGCTGCCGTCTGGCTACCGGAAGGGTGGCGTCTCACCTGACCAGAGGCGGGATCGACGGCGCCGTGCCGCCGGCCGCCGCTGTCCGCAAAGGTCGCCGGACCCAAGTCAGCCCGCTCGGCTCTGGTTGTCTGTGGCCACTGATGACCCTGAAATTATCTGTCTGGTGTCAATACGTGGTTTTGGAAACCCGGTCCAACGTCAATGTCGGCCAAGGAGAGTTGATCCGTGTTAAATATTGCATTCGATTTTTTTAGAATGCTGGTCAATCGCTCGAAAATGAGAGTTTGTGCGAAGTGCGGTACGTTTTTCCAGTAGTGGCTGCCCACCTGCCGCTGTTCGCCCCCTCCCGCCTCTGACACGCCCTCGGCCGATTCACCGAAGAAATTTACTATCACTTATCGGATGTCTCCGCTGACCAGTCCGTTACTGACCACAGAGAGCGGAGAAGCCAAACGGGGCCCTAAGCCTGCTTCAAGTTCGTGTTCAACAGAACTTTAATCCCCCCGCCCGGTTTTGGGCGCTTTAGGGTTTTAGGCGTCGGCGCTTTTCCGATCCGTTTGGTGCCATTTTAAACGACCGTGGGGGGATTTTCAATAACTGGCTAACGGTGGTATTGATCACCGGGTGGGTATTAATCCCATCCCTTCCGCCGGAACGGCCGCCTTAGACGCATGGATGCCGTCACAGAGCATTAATCAGCCGAGGCGCCGTTTCATTGTAACCCTAAGAGTCATGTGGAACGTTTCAGCCTCATTGTTCTCCAGACAATTCTGGACAGTATATCAGCTTGTGGTTGTAGTGGATGGCTGTGCGTCTGTAGGCAGTTGTCTGCGCTGATCCAGCAGCTGTAGCGTGTTGCTCTCCAGGGTGTTGCGGTGGTGCTGTTGTGTGGAGCGATGCGGTGTTTTCGTGAAGGTTCCGGTCTAGTGGAGGGTATGTCAGCTCACTGGAGAGCACTGTTGCCATTGTTTACCCTCCACGGCTGCATTTCTGATTAGGCCGAGCCTCGGGATTTGTGGCAGATATATGGGCGGGCGGCGGCTTTTAATGCCAATATTCGCAGTCCCTGGGATATTTCCAGCTGTTTGATTGTAATGAGCTGGAATAATTCGTTCGTGATCTGCTTGATTTCTGGTCAGAAAAACGATAGGTCATCCAATCTGGTATTTATTAACAACGACGAACTTCGGTAATTATTCAGACCTGACATGTACCACAACTTCAAATCTGACTCCGCCCATCCTTTGAGAGCGGCACAAAGTTCCCGCGTCGTTTTAGCGGATCCTGCGTGCAAAATGTCGCAACTCGCTCTTGGGCCTGTGAAGATAGCTGAACCCAATCATATTGGATCGTGTACGTTTATCTTTGTCAAGTATGCTCGTTGTTCTTGTGGTGAAGGTACCAGGAAATTCTGTCAAACCTGTCAGGCAAAGAGCTGTCGTGTGATGAGTTCATGCATGACAAGAACCACCTGGACAGATAAAATGGATGTCTGCGGTGAGGCTCGCAGTTGCAAGCAGTCACTGGGATGCCTACCTGAAGCGACACACATATAAAATTTATAAGTGGTAAACGTTTGAAACAACGCGAAGTGTAGCATTTTTTATACACAGTCCCGGTTGGTTTCCTCCAGGACCGACGTGTTGGATAAGTGTCCAATCCCTTCACCGGTGGGAACGCAGAGTCGAATATTCTGCTCGATATGCCGAATTTTATTATTGGCTGAATACCGTAGTGACTTATTCGCAGCACCAATTTTTATTCTCCATATTTTCGCTGAGATAAAGTGTGCGCAGAAAAACGTTTAAAAGTAGTAATCGAAGAGAGCCATTTTTGTTTGCTAGTGGAGCTCTCCGCAGAGTTCCGTTTCCTGCTGACTAAATGCGCCCTGTGATGCTGCTATTCCACCCCTCCCGGCTTACTGGCTGCTTCACTCTCCTTTGTACGTTCAGCTGTAGCCCTCTGGACCGCTGTCCCGTTCTCCTCTGTCAGGCAGTGTCCCGCCGTCCAGTCGCTCTGCTCCCTGCTGACGCGCTGCCCCCGTCAGCTTCTGCCCGACACGGAGACCTGCGAGGTGGAGCTGACCAAGGACGCCGCCGGCCTGGGCGTCACCATCGCCGGCTACGTCTGCGAGCGGGAGGAGCTGAGCGGCATCTTCATCAAGTCGGTGAACCCCGGCAGCGCGGCTGACCTCAGCGGCAGGGTGGCCATCAACGACCAGATCATCGAGGTCAGCGCCAGCCACTGTTCAAATGGGCATACGAACGACGTCTGTAAACGTTTATGACGGTGGTTTTGGAGGCGTTTAGTCGTTAGATTTGCATTGTTGATTTTGAAAATGGCTGCCCTCGGGCGTATTTGCTTTCAGAGGAAAGGCTGTTTATTGTTATGGGAAGCCATCAAGTTATAAATCTGAATATGAATGTTTGATGCATACATTTTCATAAATTAATGGTGGTTGTAGGTATGAGATATGTTCATGTGTGGACTTACTGGTCTTGTCTTGGGCTTTCTTGGAAGTATTTTAACCAATTATTCCATTTATAATCCCGTTTTTGAACGTACGTTGTCTTCTTTTCTCGTTTCCGTTTTGGTTTTCTGGAATTGTTTCTAAGACATGGTTCTATCTGAATCCCTCTTGCGGTATCCATACATAAACCGCCTTCATGACAAATCTTATCTGTCGCTGAACATCTGTACTCTTCTTCGCTGGGTGAAAATTCTGGCAAATCGGAACTTTATCATGGCGTCGGTACTCGTGCTCTAAATTATTAGGTGTTCCATTGAAACTATCATCCGTTCTTTGAGCCCTTTCAGCCTGAGGGAAGATATTGCCAGGAAACGGACTTGCTAGATTTCTTCAAACTTACCACTGCACGCGTCTCACTACACCGCGTGCTTAGCCTCTGTAGTGCGATATCTCTGACTTGTACCCTTTTCCGCCGTCAGGTGGAAGACCGCCCCCTGCAGAGTTACACTAATCACGGACTGCCCTCTGACGTACCCCACTGTCAGGCGGAAGAACGCCCCTTGCAGAGTTACACTAATCACGGACTGCCCCCTGACGTCTCCCACTGTCAGGCGGAAGAACGCCCCCTGCAGAGTTACACTAATTACGGACTCCCCCAGAGTTACACTAATCACGGACTGCCCACTGACGTCCCCCCACTGTCAGGCGGAAGAACGCCCCCTGCAGAGTTACACCAATCACGGACTGCCCCCTGACGTCCCCCCACTGTCAGGCGGAAGAACGCCCCCTGCAGAGTTAAACTAATCACGGACTGTCCCCTGACGTCCCCCCTACTGTCAGGCGGAAGAACGCCCCCTGCAGAGTTACACTAATCGGGGACTGCACCGACGTCTCCCCTCCCCGTCAGGTGGACGGCCGCCCCCTGCAGAGTTACACTAACAACAGACTGCGCCCGACCCCCTCTCCCCGTCAGGTGGAATACGGCCCCTGCAGAGTTACACTAATCAGGGACTGCGCCCCGACGTCCTCCCTCCCCCGTCAGGTGGACGGCTGCCCCCTGTAGAGTTACACCAACCATGAACTACGCCCTGACGCCCCCCTCCCCCCACCGTCAGGTGGACGGCTGCCCCTGCAGGGCTACACCAACCACGAGGCGGTGGAGCTGCTGAAGAACACTGGGCAGACGGTGCGGCTGAAGCTGGCGCGGTACGTCAGCGGGCCCAAGTACGACCAGCTGCGGCAGGCGATCGCCCGGACGGAGACGCCGGCGGCGGGCGGCGGCGCGCCGACCACGCCGCCTCTGCCGGCGCAACAGGTGAGACGCCGCCTCCGCCGCCTCGGCAGCCAGGCCCAGGGCCAGCCTTCCGGCTGCAGAGCTGAACTGACAGAACCAGAGGATTAGGCTGAACTGTGGTGTACTCTTTAGATCTCTGTAGTTAGCTACAGTGATTGCTTTATGCATGGTACATAATTGTATCCGTGGTGGATGATTTGGCTATTTGGGAATAGCTAGTGCTCAGTGGTGGGAGAGTTTGACTGTGATGACGTCACTGGTAGACGCCTTGCGCTCACCTCACTCGGTACTGTCTCGGCAGCAGCCCCGTGAGCCATTGAGGCTGCTCCTTGTCTGTTCTCTCTCGCTGACTGCCTCCCCCCGGGCAACACAGCAGCTGCGACAGTCTGTCTAACCTCAGACCGCGCCCTCTAACCTCAGCTGACCTGTCCCCGAGCCCAACCTCAGCGACCTGTCCCCGGCAGCCCTCAACCACACATGTCCCCCGGCAGCCCCAACCAGCGACCCCCCGCAGCCCAACCTCACGACCTCCCCCGGCAGCCCTCTAACCTCAGCTGACCTGTCCCCCTGGCAGCCCTCTAACCTCAGCTGACCTGTCCCCTCGGCAGCCCTCTAACATCAGCTGACGTCCTGTCCCCCGGCAGCCCTCCAACCTCAGCTGACCTGTCCCCCGGCAGCCCTCTAACCTCAGCTGACCTGTCGCCCCGGCAGCCCTCTAACCTCAGCTGACGTCCTGTCCCCCGGCACCCCTCCAACGTCAGCTGACCTGTCCCCCGGCAGCCCTCTAACCTCAGCTGACCTGTCCCCCCCCACCACGTCGGCCACCACGACCTGTCCCCCGGCAGCCGACGCGGTCGCCGCCGCTGCGGCTGGCCGAGGCCGACGCCCTGCTGGAGAGTAGCAGCACCGACCCCGACCTCGTGGTGAGTCATACACGCCGGCCTTGCTGCCGCTCAGTGTCTGTGCAGTGTATCTGGGTTCTGAGGCCTATGCTGTGAACCATTTCTCACATATGTTAGTACGGCGTTCCCCTGGTCCTGGAGGCGGGATTTGCGGTAGGTAGACTTCGGACTGTGATGGTTACCGGCTTGTTATTTTCTAGTTAGATTTCATTTAGGCATTGTACCGGTTGACTCGGCGATATGGCCACAGAAACTGAAGCGCCTCAAAAACACCAACCAGCGCTCTAGTGGGAACTCGATGAATGAGAGTGCCGAGCCGTGAGTTCTTGGTACATTTCGGCTGGGGAGGGTATACATGTTTAGTGTCTCTGTCCTTGGATTCCCCGCGAGATTAAGATTCAGGCGTGGCTTCAGATCTTGTGATGTTGAGAATGGTGGGCGCCTGGAGAGAGCCGGATGGAAATTACCGCATGGACGGCTGGTCTGAATGGGACGCGCCGAGTGTGATAATCCCACTATACACTTCTTAATCTTTGCGCACACTTAAAGGGAATGTGACACCTTCATAATAGGATTTGAACCGTGATAGAGCATATAGAAACACTACTTGATCGATATGGCGATCAAGTTGTTTCTCGTAACCGCTTAATGGCGTAATGCTCGAGCTCTACTGCGCAGATGAATATTTGTTGTTTGGACTCCTTAAAACTTAAGTGCTAAACGTGCCTTTGGTACTTGCGATTATAAACGCGTATAACTTTCTTCAATGAGTAGTTTGAAACGTGAAATATGTTATTAAATATCAAGGAAAATAACAAAGTGATGTTACTGTGGTTTCTAATAATAGCCAGTTAACTAAAAGCGCATTATTTGTAGTTGTATTCATTTGCGGTGAAGTGAAAGAGTTTCAATCTGGCACAAAACATTACCGGATAGTGCGCCAATTCGACGCCACGGTGGTTTACAGATAGGGGGCGCGGTGGTCTAGTGGTTAGCAAGCTTACTTTTCGTGCGGCCGATCTGGGGTTATGGCCCAGCGGATTTCCGGAACTAGCAGCAATCTGGCTCTCGAGAAACCTTTTCAAAAGGGAGAGGTAGTCCGCAACGCCATATGACACTGGTAGCTGGTAAGTCGATGAGGCCCCACAAATTTCGAAATAATGATTTGGAGACCTGCTTACCTGTAACAGAAGAAAAGGTAACAAAACGAAATATTAGACGTAATAGCTATTTTCAGTATATATAAGGCCAAATCAAGTATTTTAATTACAGACTACTTTTAAAAACCACTACCGCCCGGAATTACTGCATCAAGGTGCTACATTCCCTGTACGTTATTGTTGGTGTCACGGCTTGGATGTTTTTCCATATTGAGGCCACCAGTTGTGCCCAGTCGCCTCGAATGTATCAGCGCGTAATTTAATTTGGTCGTCGAATCTTTCCATTTGTAAGAACGCTCCTAATGAAACGGCCGCCAACTTAACCGTGGTCGGTTTGGTGACGGAAGTTGCACACCTTTTCTCGCTGGCTGGCTGGTATTTGTGTGGATTAAGCGTGTTGCTTGGCGAGATGTGTGTTTGGAGAAAAGCTGGGCGTATCTTTCCAGGCGATAGACAGGGCCGCCGATCTTGTCGGTCCCTGTTTGCCCGTCTGTCGGTCTTGTCCAGTTAGTCGGACTTGTCATCGTCTTTAATATGAATTGTGTGCGGTGAGGAAGAGGGGGAAGCCGTGGTGCGTATGTACGTAAAATGTAGCAAAGCTCCCAGTCGCACTTGCTGCTGGCTGTTTCGACTGCTTGCATATGCTAGAACTTACTAGGGTTTGGGGAAGCCATTTTCCTGACCCCATTCCGTTTCCCCATCCAAGAAGTATCCGCAGTGAGGAAAGTTGGGATGAACCAGCCAGCTGGTACCATCTTAGACATTTAAGGCGGCGAGAAGAGTTTTTGTGGAGGTGACGCTGCGGCGTCCTCGCGGGCTACGAATTGAGTTGAAGGTCATGAGTAGAATCCATAGAATATATTTGTCATGTATATACTTGGTTTGTTATGGTCGTTTGTTGTTATGCCCGTTTGTTAAGGTCAGGCTTGCCTACATACCTTCATCATCTATTACAATCTTTGTATCACTCGTATGGAGCTGTTCACATATGACGTCAGCGACCAAAGGAGGGTCTGCCATTTGCTGACATTCGCTTATGAACGGGGCAGGGGTTTGGTTTTTACTTACTGTTGCTGTTGGGGGAGGGAACATCAGTGGAGCATCATCAAAATATGCCGTTCTTCCTTCAACGGCTCAGTTTGTCTTTGTCGGGTCAATTTTCCTGTAGATGGCATAACATGCTATATGATGATACCATAGTAAAGTAATAGCGCTAAGTTTCCAATCAAGAATAAAGTGGACGATTGAACGGTATCTCCGCAACGGAGGACAAACCATCGGCTGACCTGGAATGTTTTATTGAGCTGCAACTTAGCAGGTCTGGCTGGGGTCCAAACAGCATGTGTATTTGATCCATATTAAACTATTTGTACAATCGCGATGGTTGTCTTCATACTTCAGGGCGTTCAGCACATACCATCCAGTCAGCTCATAGACATCATATGTAGCGTGTGTCCGAATGAGAACCCAATGCGATTGGTGTGCTCTTTTTATCTATTGATTGTTCCACCTTTGACGTCTTTCACTATTGTTCTTGAGGTGGACGAAAGTTTTGCCGATGAGAGGGGGTGCCGCAAAGAGGGTTGGGTCCAGACACCCCCAAATTTGGCTGACGTCCTATGTAAACAGCCCTTAAGGTGACTTTTCAAGCGTTGTCGCAATGAGTTTGAAGTGACTAAAAATGAGTGGAGGAGACGTTAATGATGGTGGTATGTGAGGACAGCGAAAGGCGGCATACTTCTTGGAGGGGTCACTGCTGCCAGAAGCGTTTGTGCCCACTCCTGGTAGAGCAAGATTATGGTTAACGATTATCAGTTTAAACACACATATAAGATTGTAGCCACACATACGATATTTTCAAATTGAAGGGGATAAGCATGAAAAGGTAGGTTGTCCCTCTTCGTGTACGTTGCATATTCGTTGTTGTTGATTTTATTATTTCTGTCTGCGATCCCATATACTAATTCTGCATCTCTATCTGGACGTGTTTAGTGAATATGCACGGTCGCGTGCCACGTGCGATTTCATTAAGGAAGTTACCAGCGCGAGGACCGCGTCCGTTCTGGAAAACATGCGGCGTGGGCCGGACCGGGTCCGCCATCTGGGGACTCCTCATTAGCGAATTCAGCGCATTGCTCAAACTTTGCCAAGCTGATTACACAACTACAAATCTAGTTATTGCATTGGTTTGAGAGCCCGTGAGTAGGGGGTAGGGGTGGTCAGCATAGCTGGCTCACGCAGCCGACCGGGTTCAAGGCCCGCGGCTTCCGAACAAGGAGCAAGCTGGCTCAGAAACCCTTCCAACAGGAAAGAGTTGGCGACGCCATATGACCCGCAGTTGGTGCGTCGATAAGCCCCAAAATTATGAGCCCGTGAGTACATGCGAGTAGCCCGTGAGAAGTACCTGGTTCACTATTGAAGGGTAGTGAGACCTGACGTGGTAGGCTAGGGAATCTTAGTATATCACTGCCGGAGGGCTGAATTTTATGGCAGTAGCTCCGATGATTTAACCTCGGCCCCATTTCATATAGGTGTGGAAATGCGACGTGTTTTACACCACACTCACCTGCAAAGTTACGCCGTACACAGAATCATGTTCCATAACGTGCGGTGACATTCACGCGAAAGCGGCGTGGATCTGGAATGCAGCCTAAATTACGCCTAATTCCAGAATATAATTTCCCCTTCTAAATATATTCTACAACTGTTTTTTTAACCTTACAAAGGACATGTATTTTTCGAATCAGTTGAAAAAAATCGGATATATTTGTTTTTATTTGATTAATTATTACTTTTTCATGAAATATTTTAAATATTGCCGATTGAAGGGCGCTAATATCAGAAGTAATAAAATACGAATAGGATGCTAGGTTTGCTCATGCGCTCACTCCAGACTAGCCGAACGGCGGAACGACTGAAACCTGCTCCTATTCTTGCAGCCTTCTTTGGCAACGTTCGCTCCATCTTAGAATACGGTAGCGTAATCTGGGGTGGAGCCGCAAAAACGCACTTAGATCGACTGGAAAAAATTTAACACAAATTTCTGATGTGGTTGGCTGCCCACACTCACGTGCCTCAACAAAATTTATCACTCTCCTACAATGATCTACTTGGTAGTTTCAAAATTACTTCACTTTCAAAAAGGCGATCAAAAAGCGATATTCTGTTCGTCTACAAAATTATCATCCACAGAGCGGACTCCGCCTTCCTGCTTGGGCACCTACCGTTGCATGTGCCTCAGCGTCAGACCAGGGAGGGACAAAACCAGCCGCTACACATTCCTTTTGGGAGAGTAGAAACCGTGAGGTGTGGATTGTTCATCCGTGCAGTTCGCGCTTTTAATCATCATGTCAGCACGTATCCTTCCATCGACCCTTTTATCTCTAGTTTCTCATTGTTTAAATCCTCCGTCATTAAAAATCTTAGGGATCATCCGTTTTAGTGAACCCATGGTTTTAGGATTTCACTGTTTTATAGCATCATGTTTTTCTTTTAATATTTACATGTTTATTTGAATTTAATGTTTCTGCGGTTGTAACTGTATATGTGACTATCAGTTCATCATCTCTTGTAAATATTCACGTATTGTTTGATCCATTGACTTGAGCTGTAAGTGGGATAATCCTGTTGCTCATATATACTGAATAAATACAAAATACAAATACGCCGCATTTTGGACAAGATACTCTTTTTGCGTGCTGTGTTAGTGAACTCTAGTGGAACTCAAGTGTTTCTGTTAACCGTGAGTGAACTGGGGAAAGGGTTGCGATCCCGATAATTTCGTGAAACTGGGACGGGAATGGTGAGCCGACATCTTTAAAGAATAGGCGCCAGTACCTAGGTACCTATCTCATCATTTTGGCCAGAGGCCTCGCTGGAGCTACTTGGATTTGAATTGAATTATTGCCCTCCATTGACTCCAAATAATCGTGGCAGTGCCAGCCTATCTAGGGTTCTGCACTCCCTAGACTGTAAGATAAAAATCACTGCAAAAAGTCAAAGTAAAACAAAAATAACGTCAGCTTTTCTGTTTATTTGCATCAATTCATATCATCATTTCTTGTCATACAAAATAGCTATCGAACTCTTGTATCAGCTCCATTTGACATGATTAACTTTCACTTCAATCTTATGCAGGCAAGAATTTAAACACATTGAAGTTTATTTTACATTTTCATGTCTTTTTATCCTTCACAACAATATTTTTACCTGAAATTCAAAGATTCATTAAGTATTTTTTGCATTTATTATTGCAGATTCACGGTCTTCATCCGCGTCGCAAACCTCTACTGTGTAATCCAGCTGAAAATCCAACAAGAGAAGTCAAGGGAACAGCATACAATCAGACACACATTCAGGCCAGGAGCAGCGCTCCCTTGCACCCTTAGTATTTCTCAGTGGTGCCGGGGGCGGATGTGGACGCTCGGAATCTCAGAGCTTCCAAACTTTTGATTATAAATGACTTTACAGACTGGCTCGTCAGTGATAAAGGTTGGCAGGCGCGCCCCGAGTGTTAGTATTGAACTGAGCTGGCGAGCCTGTCGAGTTTAACGGGTACGTGTGGCATTTCCCGGTCACACGGCCCGAGCCGGCGGCGTCTGGTGTCGGACTTCGGCAACGGGCGTCATTAGCGGCTTGCCGCCAGTGTAGTGTGCTGTGCCGGCCTGCTATAGGGCTGGTGAGAGTCTTGCTCCGTCACTGGGGGCTGTAAGCGGTCAGTACCTGAGGAATACCCACTTGAAGTCTGAGAGCGCCGGCCTACTGTAGGGCTGGTTAGTCGTGCTCCGTCACTGGGGTTATGAACGGTCACTGTCCGAGTTATGTTCACGATAAGTGGGAGGGCGCTAACCGTCCCTGGGTTATGACCGGTCACCGCCCTGGGGATGCTCATGGGAAGTTTGAGAGCGCTAACGTGGATTGATGGGCTACATTAGCCACTGGGACAGAAAATCCCGGCGGATAATTAAGGAGCAGGCTGTCGCCCTCGGTCGCGCAAGAGGAAGGAATGAGTAGGGCTGGGACATGTTTATTTCTAAGGAAAATATTTTTGTATTATTCAGGCTATTATTCTAAGGGATATTTATCATCAGTATTTTGTATATCACCGTGCACATTTAAGGTACGGAATTAGGTGCGTTTCACGCAACTTCCATCCTACATAGGTGCAGGTTTATGACGTCCTCTTTCTATCGCATGGACGACTGTTCTGCATATTCGTCTAACAGACCCTGCCACAGTGGCCCCAAGCCGTGGTCCCTTGACACGTAAGGTCACAAAAACTACCGACCTCCCTCCAGGGAAGTGGAGGAGTGGACAGGAAAGTCTTTCTTACAATCGCGCGCCAGGGATATTTTGGTTGCGGCACATGGATCCCCACTACACGGTACCGTTACAACTATACACTTCCAATTTTCTCCAAAACGGGTCATATTCATCCCAGGTTCATAAAGTTACCACTGATTACCACAAGTAGCAAAACGCTGCCTCAACCATATGTTGCAAATGTATTTTGTCAGATAATGTATGCTAGGAGAACGCGATGTAAGAGTTTTACTTATATTTTTCACGTTCGAATAAAACATAAAACGCTGCAATATAAGAATATGGGATGCTTAACGAAAAGAGAACACTGCACATGCCAATTCCACGCGAAGGAAATTCAAATGAAAACATATATATTTGTGATTTTCTCGAGATATTCAGTAAAGAACATGACATCTTTGATTGCAGAGTACCAAAGGCTAAATTCGGTTCCATCTTCCCTTAAAACGGACTTCTGCCGAAAACCAGCGTCTTTGCCTAATCTAAATGAACCTTACCTTTTAAACTTACTGAGCCTTCTGCTGAAGCTTTTGCACTTTGCACTGTTGCCTTCAGGAACGCGCAGGCATTTTTAAGAAAAGTCGGTGGGAGGCATTTCTTGTGCTGGCCATTATAGTGTCTTCGAGGGTCAAGACTCCATTTTGAGGGGTTTAATAAAACTTAGACGCATTAGTGTTAATAAAAAGTTTCTCAATTTTTAGTTGTTCCAAGTCGAGAGATTATAGATGCTCCCAGGGCTTCAGGTTTTTCGGCGGAAGAGGTCAAACCGAGTTAGAAAAAGGCCCAAGAGGGGCAAAATTTTATTTCCATTAAAATAGCCAAAAGCACCACAAAAGCCAGATTTGAGGCTAAAATGACCCTTAGCGGTAGTCATAAAACCGCAGAAAAAGCAACTTGTGTCACTGTTTCAAACTAATTTTGACAGTTTGATATTGACTACACAATATTTTTACACACTACCCATCTAATAGGAAGCCAGGGGTGCCCTTCAACCCCACGTGGCCATCGAATGATTTTATCCACATAACCAGAAATTTTTGGGATCATCAATCAGCCCCCAACCAATTTTACTAACAATTTCCTGATCTCATTCAAAATGGAGTAAACCGGAAATTTTATAACCAGCCGCTTCGGAAGGCAACGAGGAGCCCAAATTGAAAAGTTTTTGGCACTAACGTGGAAAGTTTGCTGTCAGCATCAGGTTGAAGTTTGGCTGGCCCCCTCACTTTTGCCGGTGGCGACGCTTATGTATGCACCACCACAATAATAAATAAAACTAACACCAACCGCCACACCAGCAACCAGTCTACGCACTTGACTACATCGTGTCCCGTCTAATCCACGAACGAGCTCTTAGCGCTGACAACTGACTACGTGTGAAATGAGAGCACTATGCAATGTCACGGTACTGGCTGGGAAGTACCCTGTGGCTGGGATGTGGGCTTCCGGTCGGATAGAACAGGATGTTAGATTGGTTGAAGGCGAACGTTTTTCTCCAGCGTTGTGATTAGTTGATGCTGAGGCTGTTTTGCCGGGATTTCCCGTAACTAGGCGCTTTATTTAGTCTTCGCACAATGGAGTAGACAGCCACGGGTGGAAATTATTCAACACAGTTTTGTGGATTGCCAATTTGGGACCAGAAATAGAACAAAGTTATAATTATCGGGTGGTGTTCTGTCTTATTTTCGTTAGGAGAGTCTGCATTTGGTCAATTTTAAGTCATCTGTCTATTTCACTGGGGGCCAATTTCCGGGCACTGGGGGGCATTTCGACGGCTGGGGGAAATGGCCCCCAGTTAACATGTTAAAAATGGCCTGGGAACGCATATGATAAAAATAAGAAACAAGCTTGTAAGTTTGCTTTCCAGTGACAAAGGGATCTTCATCACTGAAGTGTAAATCCTGTTCTGGAAGTTAAGCATGGCGTCCAGCTTCCCCGTTGCTTCCTGTGGTCAGCGAGCCCACGTTTGTCTTCAGGTAACGTAAAGAAGGAATGTGTTCTTTTATTTTCACTTTCAGGATGTATCGCTTGGAAGTAAGATGCGTTTTCATTTATTTTCGTAAAGCACTCGGTCTTATTGGTCTCTAGAGTTTCGTCTCTTTCCGAAAATGAAAAACAGGGAAGTTATTGAGTTCGGTGTTTTGCATCAATAGGCAAGGCGTGCCATTGTGGCAATTTTGTTTCTTAATAAGTTCTCGGAAGGCCAACGGTCTAAGACCGAAATGTTGCATTTACCTTATCCCACGCTTTTTTCTTTATCTTTACCTAGACTTAGCCTTTTTGGGCCTTCTAGGGTTTAGACGTATTAGTTTCTGGACTTGTGCTTTTAGGCTGGAAGTCTTTTAGCGCTTTTACTGGCATCTGTTTTATCATCTTTTTAGGGTCCTAGGTCATTCCCACAACACTCTAATTTTGTTTCTTGGCAATTCCAAGTTTCATAGTAACCTTATAAAGTTGTGATCACTTAAGCTACAACTTTTTGACATTTGGAAGTAGACGTTTTTTACAGTACACTGTATCATAAAAACTCTTTATATCTTTGTAAGTGAAGTTTTTTTGAACGATGCTATCGTATCAAGGAAGCTGACCGTAAGCGTCACTGAAGTGCTGGGTCGGTATTGTTTGTTCTGAATGTGTTGTCTGAGCAGAGGGGGTTCTCTGCATGCTATTTGCATGTTTATTTGGCATTTATGAGCTACAGTTTTCCCCAATAACGTCTCAAACCAACAAGAACAACAACAACGTTTATTTTGTCATCAGAGTATTTTAAAGAGCAAACAAACATCCCGATCGGTGTAAGAGCGCAGCAATGCGCTTAAATTTCTAGCACCTCTCGAGTTGTTCATCATTAGTACACCCCGATGCTCCGCCGCCATAGGCCCACGGCCGCCCACTCAGGTTGAGGCCACTGATT
>JAOTON010002268.1:2107500-2307500 GCA_034440635.1 Lepas anatifera | reverse complement strand
GCCGGGCGGCGCCGCCCAGCTGGACGGCCGCCTCATCCCCGGTGACCGGCTCATGTCCGTCAACGCCGTGCGGCTGGAGAACGCCTCCCTGGACGAGGCGGTGCAGGCTCTGAAGGGCGCGGCCGCCGGGCCCGTCCGGCTGGGAGTGGCCAAGCCTCTGCCTCTGACCTCGGACACCTCCAGCAGTCAGGTAAGGGCAGGGGCGGCTGCAGAACTGGCGCACCACGTGCTCAAGGCGGAGAGCTTCTGAGCTCCGCCGCCGCCGCTGCTGCTGCTGCTGGTGGTGGCGATGATGAGGATCCGTCGAGGCTGACGGTCAGAGTGGAGGAGACCACGCCGTCGGGTTTGGAGGTGTCGGAATTCCACGTGATGTCCCCTGGTGAAACGATTTTGTGGAAGGTTTGGTGAAATAATGATGGCGGGCGGGGAGAGGCAGCTAGATTTGAGCTCCAGAAGCTTTGTGTAGTGCTTGAACCGAGGAATCTTGCAGACTAATGCTGCTTGGGTAAGATGCCATTATTATGTTGTTTTGCTGTGCTTTAATTTCGGCCGTCAACTAGTCATGTTGTGTCTTCTCGCTCAAGCAAAACGACCCGAGTGCCTATTGAATAGTGAGAGTGAGTTAGATAAGTGGTGCTATAATAACCGCTAGCTCCTAATATGAATAGATCTACGCATTTTGCGGCGCTCACTGCAAACACAATAACGTTACATTTTGAATCTGTATACGGGGTGATACCGTGGGTGAGCGAGTTCATACCTTTCTATGCATGGTTTTCTTACCCTTCCATCTGAGTAACGAGGCGTCCAACTACTAACATATCAAGTCTCCTGTCCACAGCTACTTCACTCACATGCCTCTTTGCAACCCCACTGCCCCATTCCACAAGGCAGTTCACACTTTTCTCTCGCATACACAAACCCCCTCACAGTCGCACCCAAGGCCTCGATAGTACCGGCCTAACCGTGTGTCCCCTCCCCTCCCAGCACTGACCCAACCAACCCTTCACTTGAGGTCGGTTGGAGGCTGATACTGACCCTGCCACACTGAAGTCTTTCACCATCACCATTCTTCTTTGCCCGAATAGGACAAATATGTGTTGCTAACATGGCGTCGCTCCATCACCACCGTCCCATACTGTCGTGTTCCGATATTTCCCGGCGGTAACGTTCTGTTGCATGATGATAGCGCGGTGCTGACTGTTTGACAGTGCTCAGCTTTCTGCACGACTTCCCCATTATAATCAGCTTACCCTAGATGGAAGGAGCGCTTGTGTCGCTGCACGCCTTTGTTGCATGCCTGTTGTTTGACCTCCCACGCGTCCCCGCACGTACCCCCGCGTACCGTCGCCTCGTGGACCTATCTCGCCTAGTCGGTACTCGGCTGTAGCCAGATAGCCAGCGCTCCGTGGCAGGTAGAGAGGAGAGCGCGCGAGGCTTCCAGTGTCGGTTCGCGTGTGCAGGTGTAGATAGCAGGGACCGATGTGTACGCGCTCGCCACGCAACTGCCGAGAGCCAGGAATCCTACATCAAAAGTCTTGTCATTCTGAACTTTTGTCTCAGTCTACCGTATAAACCGTCCGGTCGTGCCCTACTGTTATCTGTGGGCTAGGACCAGCCTCGCGCAAATGGGAGGGATGAATTCCTGTCGTGCCTGGCGGTTGGGTCGGCCAGTCCTGTGACTGCTGCTGTGTGTGGAGAGATGGCGGCATGTTCCCGTCGTATTCCCTGCGCGGGCCGTACAGGAGGCGGCCCACGGCATTCTTGTACCGGGTCGCTGCGTGGGTGCATCGTGTGTGAGGCCATAATAAACAACGTTATATGCTCTTAGATGGGTGTTTGTGTGTTGCTTCTGCTTTGGCTGGCCGTCGGCCGGGCAGGCCAGGCTCGCTTGTAGTCAGACCGACGCATGCGGCCGCCCAGCCCACCCGCAAGGACGCCAACTGTCTGAACATGCAGTCAGTGCAGAAGGACGGCTCAACTCCTACACGAAGCTCTTCATGCCAAGGTTTGAGAAGGGGAAGTAAAGAGGGCGAAAGTTTCCGTCTGTGTCGTAAAATTGGTATTATCGGGAAAGGGGAGGTCGGTGGAGGAAGGTGGTTTTTATATTTATATTGGACGTCACACAGCGCGACAGCATGTAATTGAGGTAATACGGAATCCACAGCTCTGAACTATATTGTGCCCATGGCTTTGGAGTTCAAAAAGGATGCGTGCTCTCAGGGGCCAAGGAAGCTTGGAATGGAAAATTTTGGGTTCACCAGAACTGAGGCGATTTAAACTGTCCTTGGGTTGCGTTGACCAATATTGACATGTCTAGGACCCCATGATGTAAAGATAGACTAGATATAGATTGGTATAGTGGTCTGTCTGAAAGATTGGATGATGATAATGATTGTAATGATGGTGATAAATTTGTGTTCTCTTTAGGACTCCCCACAAAAAATGTGGCGCAAACCACTTGGTTCTAGAAATAATTTGATTTCTAGGTCCTTATGAAATGATTCTCAAGGACCTGATTCTCAAGAACTGTTTTCGACTCTATTTTTTAAGTTATCATCAGTACGGTAATCTGTATGTATTGGGCACTCGGTAGTTTCTCCCCACTTCTGATATCGATAACTCGATAGCATTTTCTGAGAACGGTGGGTTCGATAACGATTTGTTGATAATGAAATTGGTGACTGATAATGCGATATCGAGAACGATAATTGTGCTCAGGAATGCTCGAAAGCACAAACTACTCGATAAAGTCAAAGATAGCTGGTGAATAATGTTTAACAATGTTTTTCTTCTGGAAAATGTTGGTATTATGCAAGGACTTGTAAATAATGTTTAAAAATGTTTTTTTTTCGCAAAATTTCGATATTACGCAGACACTTGCCCAAAAAGGAAGTTTTGGTAAAAATGAGAAAATATGTGTTTTCATCTAGTAACTCTGATTCGTACAAAAACAACAGTCATACACAAGCTAAAAAGCTATACACATTTAGCGGTCGACAGAGACTCGTGCCCCACCCTCTTCCTCTCCCTCATGTGTCGACGGACGACCACGGGTTGTTATGCCTTGATACCCTGTTGTGAACGATATGGTATGTGGAGATGGGCTCCGCTGGAAGAAGCTGGTCATCACGCCGAATAACTTATTTTGGTTTTCCTTACGCGGCTACTTCTGGGCAAGGATCCCTACTTCCTCTGTCATCTAGGAGGTGGGACGGGTAGCAGTTGCTTGGCAGCATCCTAAATATCTAGAGGGTCATGGATGTAAGGGTGCTCCTCTTGAGCTTCAAAATGTCTCAGCCCATTGATCACAAAGGTTGAGGCGTGTGGTGATCGCTACCTGTGCCCGCCCCTGCGCGGGACCAGTGTGCCTGCCCTCGGGCGGACCAGCGACGTCACAGTGGCGGGCCAGTGACCGGAACGCGCGGGCGCCGGCAGTCGCAAGCTGGGTACTGCCAGTGCGAGACCCCGGCCCTCTATCGTTCCATATGTAACATTAACAATACAGCTATGCCAGTGAAGATTCGCGTTTTCCGGCCGAGACCACGTCATGGCGCGGTCGGCAGGGTAATTACAATCATTTAAACTTGTGCCAGTAATTCTTTACTTACGAAACTACACGTCAACATGGCAACTTCTGACGATTCGAAGCATCTGGTCTCTGCCGCGATCGATCCCCTTGGTAGTGATGACCTGTCGCCCCGCGAACGCCAACCAGCAGTGGTTCAACGGCCTCGCCTACGTGCTGTACCACCGGATCGGCTGGATGTGACGGCGGATCGCGGTGACGCCTTCTACCTCTGGAGGGAAAGATGGGACGACTACGAGGGGACATCACTACTGCGTGAAGAGGAGTCGCGCATGCAGCTTGCGCAGCTCCGCGCTTGTCTTTCGGACGAAACGCTCCGCGTGTTAAGAAACCTTCTACTGACAGCAGAAGAACGTGACAGCATCGACGCAATTTTGCGTCACGTGGAGGCATACGCCGTAGGCCAGGCAAACGAAGTCGTTCAAAGACTTCATTTCAATAGCAGAGTTCAGTCAGAAAATGAGTCTCGGTGATTTCGTGACGGCTCTGCGTGATTTGTCCCGCACATGTAACTTCTGTGTCACATGTAACGAATCACTAATCAGAGATAGGATCGTTTTTGGCCTGAGGTCTCATGAGACCGTACAAAAACTCTGCGATATGCCTGGCTTGTCGCTGCCGAATACCTTATCCGTCTGCAGGGCTCAGGAGGCTGCGTCACGGGACGCAGCACAGATCCGCGGCGTTGTCGCCGCCTCTGCCTGCCGGCTTCACGACGGCCGGGCTCGTGACGTCACCGGCCGTGACGTCAGCCCGCCGCCGGAAGCATCATCTGATTTCTGCCGGGCCTGCCGGGACAGCAGTCGTCACCCAGCCAGAGGCCATCGCAGCCGTGGCGCCGGGCAGCGGTCACCGGTCCGCACAGAGTCGGGACGGTGCGACCGCTGTGGATGGAAACCCCATCGGCGCGCAGAGGACTGCACCGCGCTTTGACAGGAATGACGTTGGTGCCTGAAGAAGGATCACTTTGAAGTGGTGTGCCGGTCGTCACCCGCTCCACGCGCAGCAATGAGGGGCGTTGCAAACGACTACGATGACGTCGAACATGCCGCACATGACGGTGGGTTTGCATCCGCGATCGTCGCCGCCACTGGATCCCAGCGGGCCCCAAGGATCGTCGTCAACGCCCGGGCCCTCCCCAGAGGCCGCTGCGTCAACGTCAAGGCACTGCCTGACACCGGTGCCGACATTACTGTCGCTGGCCCAGAGTTCGTCCGACAACTGGGAGATTATATGGAGAATCTGTCCCCGAGGACCACGAATCCACGCGCCGCAGATAGTCGAGTAATCAAATCGGCCGGCATCCTTCCAGTCGTCTTCGCACTGGGAGAAGCCGAAGTGGAAGATGTGCATATCCTCACTGGAGTGGAAGGAGTTCTTCTGTCCTGGAACGTCACCAAGAGACTCCAGCTCATCCCAGAAGACTACCCGAAGCAGATGCGGAGTAGTGTGAAGCACCACGCTGTGGCCCATGTCCACGGCATTGCCACGCCCGCACGCAGTCGGGAGGTTTATACACACGTCCCAGCTCAGCCGCGGGAAGGGACGTCGACGCCCCCGGCCGAGTCGACCATGAAACCGCGTCATTGGAGGCTCCGAGCCCAGCTCAACGGTGTCATCTTCGCCTTCTACGACACAGCACTCACCATCTACCATCGATGAGCTTTCCAGAGAGTTCCCCAAGGTCTTCGATGGCCACATCCACACCATGCAGGGAGAGGAATTCTGCATCGAGCTCCGAGACTGCGCACGCCCTTTCTGCGTCACCACCCCGAGAAGAGTCCCGCTGTCTCTTCGCGGCCAACTTAAAGAGGAGCTGGATCGCCTGGAGTCGGAGAACATCATCCGGCGCGTCACAGAACCGACGGAGTGGTGCGCCGGCATCGTCGTGTTGCCGAAGAAGGACGGAAAAAGCATCCGGCTCTGTGAGGATCTGTCACACTTGGACAAGTTTGTTCGACGCGAGAGATACCAGTCTCCGACGCCACTGGAAGAGTTCTCATCGATCACCGCTTCGGAAGCTTGCTGGTTCTCCGTCTCCGATGCGCTGAAGGACTACCATCAATGTCCTCTCGCTCCCGTCAGTCAGCTGCTAACCAGCTTTATCACTTCTTTCGGGAGGTAGGCATACCTTCGCGCCCCGTACCGAGTCACCAGCATCAGCGAACACTACAACAGAAGGATGGACGAAGCCTTCGAAGGACTACAACACTACTGGAAGGTGGTCGATGACGTCATCGTCGTCAGCCAGACCAAGGAGGAGCACATGCTGCACATTCGCCCTGTTCCTGATCCGATGCCAGGAGAGGGGCATCTTGCTCAACCTAGCTAAGGTTCAACTGGCCCAGCAGTCGGTGAAGTTTGCTGGGTTCGTCGTCTCCGAGACCGGATACACTCCTGATCCCCAGCTGACCAAGGCGCTCTCAGAGTTTCGTAGCCCAACAAACGTGACGGAGATGCGAAGCTTCTTCGGGCTTGTCAACCAGGTGTCTCCATTTGCTGAAGAAGTCGCTGGACTCCTCGGACCGCTACGCCCATTGCTGAGCTCCAAATTTGACTTCACCTGGACTGAAGAGCACCAGCGCGCCTTCAACGCCGCCCGGGCAGCGCTGGCGTCTGTTCCGTCCCTAGACTTCTATGACCCCGGCAAACCAACCTCACTCGAGACGGACGCCAGCCGCCTGAAGGGGCTGGGGTTTCTCCTTCGTCAACAGCAGTCGGACGGGACATGGAGTGATCCAAGCCGGTTCCATGCTCCTTACAGACGGCGAGAAGCGCTACGCCGTGATCAAACTGGAGTTTCTAGGCGTAGCCTGGGCTGTAAAGAAGTGCCAGCTCTTCCTCTCTGGACTGCACTTCCAGATCGTGACTGACCACCGGCCTTTAATTCCGATCTTGAACAGCAAGACCTTAGCTGAGATTGAGAACCCTCGCCTTCAGCATCTACGAATGAAGATCAGCTGCGTGGGAACCTTCTCAGCCTCCTGGAGGTCTGGATCCACTCATCAGGGGCCTGATGCCCTGTCTCGGTCACCTTGCCAGCGGCCGGAAGAAGAGGATGAGCTCGGCGAGGACGGACATGCAGCCACCATAGCCTGCATAGTCACTGCGGAAATGCACAAGAGCAAGACAGACATCCGCTTGGAGGAGGTGCGTCGAGCAGCAGTTGACGATCCTGAGATGCAGCTTCTAGTGACTACAATCCAGCAGGGATTCTCTTGACTCCAAGTCACTTCTTCCAGAGTCTCTGCGTCCGTATTAGTCCGTCCACGAAGGTCTCAGCGCAGACGATGGTTTGGCTGTGTGTGGCTGCCGCCTGGTGATCCCCCATCGCCTCCGGCCTTCGGTATTAGCCGCCCTCCACGACAGCCATCTTGGGAAGGAAAAGACTAAGGCGTGAGCCAGGCAGATCGTCTACTGGCCTGGTATCGACCGGGACATCGATAACCTGGTCAGATCATGTCAACTCTGCCAGAGGGAGCTGCCTGCTCAGCAACGAGAGACCCTTCTGCGCAGGCCTCCACCAACGAGACCGTTTGAAGAGATCTACCTGGACTTTGCTGACCAGGCTGGTCACAAGTACTTGGTTGTGGTTGACCGGTACTCAGGATGGATCGAGGTGGTCAATCTGGGATCACGTGCGACTGCCAGGAAGCTGGTGGCCGCTCTCCGAGACATCTTCTGTCAAGTCGGAGTGTGAGACACCGTGTTCTCCGATGGGGGACCTCAACTGACTTCGTCTGGCTTCCAATATTTCCTGCAGCATTGGCAAATCCGTCATGAGATGTCGTCACCGATGTACCCGCAGTCGAACGGCACCGCAGAGGCAGCCGTGAAGACCGCAAAGAAGCTCCTGCGCAGATGCTGGGACCAACAAGCGCGACAGCTGAGTTCAGAGCGATGGACTCGCGCAATCCTTCAATTTTGCAATACGCCGGGGCCCAGTGGCATATCTCCAGCTCAGCTGGTGTATGGGCAGCTGGTGCAGGACGCTCTCCCCGCTCACCGACGAGCCTTCGCCGCACCATGGCAGCGCAAGGCCGACGAAGTTGAGGTATCCGCAACTACAAGAGGACAATGACGGACGTGTGGAGAAAGCCTACAATAAACGCGTCAGAGATCTGCCTACCCTACAAGTCGGCAACCAAGTGGCTGTGTGGGATCCACGCACACGCCACTGGGATCGTCACGGCGTCATCGCGGAGCAGCAGCCACACCGTCGATACCTCATCCGTCTCCGGAGCGGCCGAGTCTTGGCCAGAAACCGACGTCACATTCGGCGCCACTTTGCCTACGCGTTGCCGGATCACCAGCAGACTACTCTTGAAGCACCAGGCTACATAGTTCCAGCTCAGACGGAGAGAAACGATATCGCCTCCGGTCAGCGAGAACGCAGCGAGAACTCATCCACCGGCGATGGTGCTCATGCAACACCAGCCGAGGTATCTGAGGAGTGTCGGCCACCTCGGCGATCACAACGTGCCCGACGCCGACCGCGGCGTCTCTTCGAGGAGATATGATTGGTCTCTGGTTATAAGTTTTGGTTTGATTTATGCTTAGCTCATTTGTTTTGTTATGTTCCTCTCCAGTGTTGTTCGATGTCCGGAAGGGGAAGATGTAGTGATCGCTACCTGTGCCCGCCCCTGCGCGGGACCAGTGTGCCTGGCCTCGGGCGGGCCAGTGACGTCACAATGGCGGGCCAGTGACCGGAACGCGCGGGCTCCGGCAGTCGCAAGCTGGGTACTGCCAGTGCGAGACCCCGGCCCTCTATCGTTCCATATGTAACAGTAACAATACAGCTATGCCAGTGAAGATTCGCGTTTTCCGGCCGAGACCACATCAAGGCGGAAAAATTCGAATGGTCACTTTTGGCAGATCATCTGATGTAATCAATCTTCCATAATTCGCTTGATAATGTTTGACTACACAAAGATGGTCACGGTCAGTCATGTGGGGTTTTCAGGCAGATCTGTAACAGCATCGGGGCGGGGTGGTAACTAGTTCACATTTCTGCTCAAGTCTGCGTGTTAATTGAGCTTAAAAAACGGTAGATAGAAACCAAACCGTTGGCTGGTATGAACGAAAGTGACACATTGAGAACTTCCCTTGAAAAATGATAAGTTTTGAATCTGCAATGCTAAGACCCCCAGGCGTCTGTCGTCACTGATAAGTTAAGAAAGTGCTAAACTAATTAGCCTCGGCCTAGCAAATTGGACAGCGACGGGGCTGCGAGTCCGGCAAACTTGACTCTATGTTGTTGGAGCCGGATCATGGGAGCCGAGGGAGAGGGAATCAGCCAGCAGGGACATGAATGACTGAACCCATGGATTCTGTCGGGGTCAGGCCGTGGGGCCGACAGACATCAGCCACCGTGCCTGACGATGTATGCTAAAGCCTAGACCATATGAACTGACAATATTGTCCCGAACTGTTTGGTGATCTGAGAACGCTACTGTAGGATTATAGAGTTTCTGCATTTTTTAAGGAAAACAGTTCAATGAAATATGTTCGAATGGTTGGATAAGACCCCATGCAGATTATAGTATCCCTTCTGAGACGGGATATCAGTTACGAATTGCCCTGATCCACCATCAGTATTTTGACAACAATACTAGCAAACTACTTATTTTGCCAAGGTCAATACTAGCAAACAGGTTATTTTACGCGCGCCTGCAGCCTGTCAAATCACCAATATCCACCGCGATGGACCTGTGCGGTTGAAAACGGTGGAACCATATCATTGCTTACGAATGGTTAACTATAATAGCAAAGTTTCTAAAGTTATCACCAGTAGCATGAATCACGGTCTAATCAGAACTGTTCCATGGCCCCACGTACGGCGAAACATTAATCGCCCCGAGGCAGTATTAGTTATATGGCCGCTGATGCAACCCGCCGCTTGACTGATTATAAGAAGGCCACAACGAAATAGTTATCAATGTTTCCTCACCGTAGTAATTTAAACCAAATACCGCGCTTGTATCAATCGACAAATTCGCGACTCTGAACGTGGCTTGACTCCAATGCCAAGCTTCCAGGCCACACTAACAGGTAATATCACAGCCAGCGGCAGAAAGGACTCGGCAGCGACTGGTGTCCGGTGCAGTAGCTCTGTCTGAACAGTCGTTGCCGTTGGACACCCTCGGCAGTGACTAGTCAGGCCTGGAAACATTTCCAGGTCCGTCTAGTCACTGCCGAGACAGCGCTGCCAGATCTGACGCCGATCGGAGGGAAGGGGCGCTCCAGACCTGGGGCGCGAATTTTGAACGGTAAAACCTGTCAGGTTGGCGCAAAGTCCTTTCGTCACTGGTCTCAGCAGCAACTCGTCCGACACTGCAGCAGTAGTCACTGGCCAGGCACTGCTAGGTCCGACCAGTCACTGCCGAGACAGTACTGCCAGCATAGGTATATTCAAGGGGCTAGGGCACTTTCCGCCTCGATCAGCCTTTGGTGCCCCGAAAGGGTCACGGCGCCCCTAAAAGGTTGATGACGTCCCCTGAAATGTCGCTTTCTACCCCCTCCCAGGATGCGAATATGGACGGCAGTAGGACTTTCCGCCCACCTGAAATGTTTTGTCGTCTAAAAGTGGCTACTCCCAACCATGTGCCTCCTCCGATCGGACATACTGGATCCGCCAATGACTGCCAGGTCCGACCAGTCACTGCCAGGTCCGACCAGTCACTGCCAGGTCCGACCAGTCACTGCCAGGTCCGTCCAGTCACTGCCAGGTCCGACCAGTTACTGCCAGGTCCGACCAGTCACTGCCAGGTCCGACCAGTAACTGCCAGGTCCGACCAGTCACGGCCAGGTCCGACCAGTCACTGCCAGGTCCGACCAGTTACTGCCAGGTCCGTCCAGTTACTGGCAGGTCCGTCCAGTCACTGCCAGGTCCGACCAGTAACTGCCAGGTCCGACCAGTCACTGCCAGGTCCGACCAGTCACTGCCAGGTCCGTCCAGTCAATGCCCAAACAGTGCTGCCGGGTAGCTGGCCTGTCAGCCAGTGGCCAATCGGTGACTGGTTAGGCCTGGCAATCAGGCGGGTCAAGGATTGCCGATCGTGGGGGCCACATGGTTGGGGGGTCCACCATTCGGCCCTGGGGGAGGGCGACATCCGGACCGGGGGTGCAGCTTTTGGACAGCAAAAACCAATCAGGTGGTCACCAAAGTCCTATCTTGGCGCCGATACACGCATCCTGGGTTGGCTGGAGGTGGGATGCGAAATTTAAAGGGGTGTAAAAGACCTTTCAGGGGGCGCTGAGGTTTTGATCAGGACGGGGGGGGTGGGCAAGTGCCCTCTTGCTCCTGGGTGCGCCTATGCTGGCAGTACTGTCTCATCAGTGACTAGCCAGACCCGGAGCACTGTCTCAATGACTAGCTAGACCCGGTGCACTGTCACAGTGACTAGTTAGACCCGGTGTGCTGTCTGTGCGACTAGTCAGACTTGGATCACTGTCTCAGTGACTAGTCAGACCCGGGGTACTGTCTCAATGACAAGTCAGACCCGGGGCACTGTCTCAGTGACAAGTCAGACCCAGGGCAGTGTCTCAGTGACTAGTCAGATCTGGATCACTGTGTCAGTGACTAGTCAAAACGGAACATTGCATCAGTGACTAGTCAGACCTGGTGCACTATCTCAGTGAGTAGTCAGACTTGGATCTCTGTCTCAGTGACTAGTCAGACCCGGGTACTGTCTCAGTGACAAGACAGACACGGGCCTGTCTCAGTGACAAGTCAGACCCGGGCAGTGTCTCAGTGACTAGTCAGACCTGGATCACTGTGTCAGTGACTAGTCAAAACCGGAACATTGTATCAGTGACTAGTCAGACCTGGTGCACTATCTCAGTGAGTAGTCAGTCCCGGAACTTTGTCTCAGTGACTAGTCGGACCCGGAGCACTGTCTCAGTGACTAGTCAGACCTGGATCACTGTCTCAGTGACTAGACAGACCCGGTGCAATGTTTCAGTGACTAGTCAGACCCGGTGCACCGCACAGTGACTAGTCAGACCCGTGTGCTGTCTGGCGACTAGTCAGACTTGGATCACTCTCAGTGACTAGTCAGACCCGGGGCACTGTCTCAGTGACTAGTCAGACCTGGATTACTGTCTCAGTGACTAGACAGACCCGATGCACTGTTTCAATGACTAGTCAGACCTAGTGCACTCTCTTCTAGTCAGTACCAGTGCTGCCTCAGCGACTAGTCAGATCTGGATCACTGTCTCAGTGACTAGTCAGGTCTGGATCACTGTCTCAGTGACAAGTCAGATCTAGTGCACTCTCTGTCTAGTCAGTCCCAGTGCACTGCCTCAGTGACTAGTCAGACCTGGATCACTGTTTCAGTGACTAGTCAGACCTGATCACGCTAAGTGTTAGTCAGACCGAATCACTTCACTTACTAGTCAAGCGGATCTGTCTCAGTGACTAGTCAAACCGTGAACGTCTCAGTGTTTGGTCAGACCTAAATCACTGTCTCAGTGACTAGTCAGACCTGGTGAATTGTCTCAGTGACTAGTCAGACCCGGGGCACTGCCTCAGTGTCTAGTCAGACCTGAGTCACTATCTCAGTGACTAGTCAGACCTGATGCGCCATCTCAGTGATTAGTCAGACCCGGGGAACTGTTTCAGTGACTAGTCAGACCTGGACCACTGTCTCAGTGACTAGTCAAACCCAGTGTCTCATTGACTAGTCAGACCTAGTGCACTGCTCAGTGACTAGTCAGACCCGGTATACTGTCTCAATGATTAGCTAGATCCTGAACTCCGTCTCAGTGGCTAGTCAGACCTGGACCACTGTCTTAGTGGCTAGTCAGACCCGGAGCCCTATCTCAGTGACTAGCCAGGCCTGGACCACTGTCTCAGTGACTAGTCAGACCTGGACCACAGTCTCAGTGACTAGACAGACCTGGACCATGTCTCATTGAATAGTCAGACCTCGGTGCCTCAGTGACTAGTCAGACCCGGTGCACTGTCTCAGTGACTAGTCAGACCCGGTGCACTGTCTCAGTGACTAGTCAGAGCCGTTGCACTGTCTCTGTGACTAGTCAGACCCGGTGTACTGTCTCAATGACTAACTAGACCCTGAACTCTGTCTCAGTGGCTAGTCGGACCCGGAACACTGTCTCAGTGACAAGTCAAACCTGGATCACTGTCTTAGTGATTAGTCAGACCCGGAGCACTATCTCAGCGACTAGTCAGGCCTGGACCACTGTCTCAGTGAATAGTCAGACTCAGTGCACTGTCTGAATAGTCAGACCCGGTGCACTGTCTCAGTGACTAGTCAGACCTCGCGTACTGGGTCAGTGACTAGTCCGACCTCGGTGCTCTTTCTCAGTGACTAGTCAAACACAGCAGTGCTACCTCAGCAGTGAACAACGATTGTACATAAAGCAGCCTATTTTGTCTAATCGGAAAGTTTGGTAAGGGGGACTGCGCCTTTCGCTCCACCCCCTCCCCTTCCTCCTCACGTTTACGTCCCGGATGCAGCCTCGCCGGTGACTGGGGGGGGTGGAGGGTGCGACACTTCTCCAGCGGTGACTGGGGGGTGGAGGGTGCGACACTTCTCCAGCGGTGACTGGGGGTGGAGGGTGCGACACTTCTCCAGCGGTGACTGGGGGGTGGAGGGTGCGACACTTCTCCAGCGGTGACTGGGGGTGGAGGGTGCGACACTTTTCCAGCGGTGACAGGGGGTGGAGGGTGAGACACTGCTCCAGCGGTGACTGGGGGTTGAGGGTGCGACCCTGCTCCAGCGGTGACGGGGAGGTGGAGGGTGAGACCTTGCTTCAGCGGTGACTGGGGGTGGAGGGTGCGACCCTGCTCCAGCGGTGACTCGGGGGTGGAGGGTGAGACCCTGCTCCAGCGGTGACTGTGGGTGGAGGGTGCGACACTTCTCCAGCGGTGACTGGGGGTGGAGGGTGAGACGCTGCTCCAGCGGTGACTGGAGCAGTGCACGGCTCTGACCTGTGTGAACCTGCAGGGCGCCAGCTCAGCCTCTCCATCGGGAGATGAGGAAGACTCACCGTGGGACCGCTCCACCCCGCCGGTACGGTGTACCGCGCCCTCTGCGTCCGACGCCCTGGCGGTCGTTCAGGTAACTACTCAGAGGTGCGGTGCCGGTGCTCTTGCGTCGCCGTAGTGTGAAAACTAACAATATTTAGGTTAAGGGTGAGCCAATCGTAGAAATTGGTGTCTGGCGCGACGTGCTTAGATGATGTTAGCAATTTTGTCAAATTTCCTTGTCACGCAAGCTAATTTGTGTCACTCTGTGGTCTACTTGCTACTCCTTGTTTGTATTTTTTCGTCAAATGTTTTCCGGGTTGAAACCACGTCGAACGTAGGCTATTTGTTCTGAACATGGCTTTGATTATGTGATGGCCTAATGATCTCTGGGAAACTTAATGGTTCTTTCAATAAATTTTATTAATAATCCGTTTGTGCATTGGCGAAGAGTCGAGTTGGGTTGGTGGTGTCATGACCCCACCACCTGTTGGCTGGAAAATTTACGAAATTGTGTCCCGAACAGACCTTTTTGTTTCAATGGCATTAAGGCACGAAAAACTATGAATTTGCGGGAAAATTTTAGAGGACAAACCTAATTTTTTCGATCGCATAATGATTTTTATTTTGCCTCGTGGCTCACGTCCATATATTCACTTTCGTAGTTGGCCTTTGAATTTTGGAACCAAGTCTGATAGACAATGAATGGGAAATACTTTAAAGTAAAAGATGCAGTAAAATCTATCAAAATATGAAAGCATACCATGCTTCGTCCCAGAATTTGACGCACGGCTCCAAACATGCAGCATTCCAAAAACGTAAGCCTGGCAGATACAATCTTCCTTAGTGCGCGGACGCCCTGTGACATCATTCAACTCCTTGTGGGAAAGTGGGAATTTCTACCGAATGGCGAAACGCCATCATAGTGCCGCTTTGAAACCGGGAAAGAAGGATCTGACCCGGCTCATTTTCGTCCCATCTCTGACATCCTGTCTGTGCAAGCTATTTGAAAAGATGGTCAACGTTCGGTTTACGTGGTTTTAGAAAGTCGTGGCATTTTAAACAATGACCAGTGTGGCTTTCGCAAAGGTCGAAGTACCTCTGATCATCTTGTCTCCTGGACACCTCTATTCGCTGCGCTTTCAAGGAAAGACGTCATGTCGGTGCTGTATTCTTGACGTAGTTTCGGTATATGACACTGTGTGGCACACGGCGTTATTTTAAAGGCCTTTCAGTATGGGATTCGCGGCCAGATGGGATTTTTCATTAATAACTTCTGACTGAGCGAACATTTAGGGTTAGAGTTGGTGGCACATATTCTAATTTGTTCTTCCAGGAGGACGGCATCCTCAGGAAGCGTCCTCAGTATTGGGCTCTTCGCTTTAGCTATCAATGATGCTACTGCCGCTATACCTCCGACGATAAAGTGCTCTCGTTCGTGGATGATATTGGGATCTGGACAACGGCGTCTGGTTCGTCCTCACTTTCTCGCCAGCTTCAGCTCGCTGTAAATAGCTTGGATCGATGGTCTTCAAAACGGTCTACGCTTCTCAACTTCTAAAACAGTAGGCGTTCATTTTTGCCGCAAGCGTCGTTTGTGCCCAGAACCGAACATAACATTGAAAGGTAGCCCTATTCCATTCCAGACATCAGCTAAGTTCCTGGGTATCATATCCGACAAACGTTTAACGTATCACGCCACTTACAGAACCGCGAGATAGGTGTTTCAAGTCCTTGAACTGTCTTAAAGGCGTTTCTCGGACATCATTTGGGGCTGATCGTAAGACATTACTCATCCTCTACAGAGCTCTTATTAGGTCCAAGATGGACTACGCCTGCTTTGTTTATGATTCAGCAAAGAACCCGTAAAGCGTTGCCTCAACACGATCCACCATAGTGCTATTCGAATTGTACAGGTGCGTTCCGCACCACTCCGATATCTAGTCTGCTCGTGGAAGGAATGAACCGCCGTTAGACATGCGGCACGACTTCGGGCAGAGATATGTATATAAATTAGCACAGTTTCGAACCACCCGACGTATAGTGCTGTCTTTGCGCCAACGATCCGCCTATTTAACGGCTTAAGTAAAGGCCTCCCATTAGGTGTCGGGGCCCGGAATTTTCCGTGGAATGTGCCGTGACAAAGCGAATCATTGCCCGCGTCGAACCATCGGAGATGCCTCCTGGGAAATACTCCCACCAGCAGTGGACGACTTCGCCCAGAGTGCAAATCGGAAATGAGTCCCCAAGAATTGAAGGCTCTAACTCTGAACATATTCACAATATCATCGACATGCAATGTTCCATACAGATGGGTCGAAGACGACCTGGGGTAGGTTGTTCGTTCGTTATCGGCACAACTTCTCGGACATTTTCACTTCCCCCTCTTGCTTCTGTTTTCACAGCAGAACGACGCATGACAAAGCTCGTGCTTTTAGATATTTCTGACCAAACAGATTTTGTAATTTTTACCGACTCGTTGAGTAGCATCCAGACCTTAATGAGCGTTAATTCTAAAGACAATTTGTTCAGAAGATGCAGCCCGCTTAACCTGTCTGGCCAAAGATGTAAAAATGTTACTTGTTTGGGTGCCCAGCCATGTGGGAAAGAGGGGAACGAGAGCGGACGCAGCCGCCAAGCGTGCCTCAAGCCGCCCCGTACACGCAGGCTACCAATCCCGGCCCGAGACCTACTTCCCCATCTTTCTTGCACCTTCGGAATTCCGGCAGCGCGGTGGATGACGCATACGCACAATAAATTGCGGAGATAAAGCCAGAATTGGGAGTGGCCCTGTTCATGCGGCGATGCCGGCGGAAGAGTGGCACTCTGTCGATTACGTACTGGTCACACCCGGCGACCCACCGATATCTCTTTGCGGGGAGGCGAGACCGCCGCCGACGCTGCCGGAACCGCTCTCAGTCCGCCACGTACGGTGTCGGCCCGACTAGACCTTAAAAGACAGATACTTGGCCCCGAGAACAAAACTACATTGATTGATTTGATAGGTAGGAATGCGATATGATCAGCCAGATCCTCGATTTCTCAGAGCCATATGTTTCACAGTCATATATGACCCAGGGTGATTGCTCTGCTCAGGGTGCAGAGTGTGGAGCTTACTGGGAGTGCTGACGTTTTACTGTGATGTTTAATCTATGTAACTGTTTGTCCGCCCAGTGATGGGGATGGGAACGTGGGATATTCTTATTTGTACCGAGTGCTTGTCTTACTGCAGACCTAGCCCTTGAATCATCTATGACCCGGTTAAGCGAACACGGTCCGTGAGGACAAGCGAACACTGTTTGACATACTCAGCCTAATGCCTTATACACATACCGTGAGTCCTCCGGGTGACGCTGCGCAGGGCTGCGCGCGGGCGCTGACCCCTGTGGAGTCTCACGCCCCGTGCTGAGACTACACTGCCGTCCGGCGGGGCGGGCGTGGGTCACATGAAAATGTGACTTGCGCCTGTCTTCCGTGGGAGGGCAGCAGGGGAGTCCGCCCAGGTGCCCAGCTGTTTGCTGGGCGCCCGGGCGGACTCAGGGACTTCCCACTCCGGGCCCCTGGGTCCGGGGGTACGGAGTGGGCGTCGGAACTGACGCCCCGACGCCTCGTGCCGGGCGCTCTCGCGCGGCGTTGCCTGGTGGATCTTGTAGGGTCTAGGTTTTGTTTTCAGGATAGGAAGGGCTGATGTTAGTAGTGTGTGTGCACCCTCTGTTTGCTTTGGCATTCACCCGCACAGCGAGGTATTGACATCGAAACTGGTAATGAATATCTAAATCACGCGTTCTTCTGTTCCAGATGGAGCACTTTAGCGATTGTACTGTTCTGGGCGCTATGTGGCCTTGCCGGGCTGGTGCGCCCCAGGCCCAAATAACTAACTTACTAACTGCTTGAAACAGACCATAAACATGTATTCAGGAGGAGGTTATTAAAGGCATTAGCCTTAGTTGATCTGGGCGCTATATAACCACTAAGGTTGGTGCGCCCTTAAGCCCCAATAATCAATCAACCTGGCAGATACAAAGGCATTCGCCCGACCGCACCGCGCCCTGCTCTTGCAACGGTAGAGATAACATATTATGCCGCAACTTGCGGAGAAAGTGTTTGTTTTTTATCGAATTAAACATTGTTCGGTTTAAACGTTTGCCACTGTTGCTTCCTGGATACAAGGTTAGTTCAGAGATAAGGTAACTGCCGCGAATGGCATAAGATTGGTACGTAAGGCTCACATTAAATGCCGAGGACGTGCACTCTCGAAGTGAGTGGTGATAAGCGTCGTACATACAGGAAGCATCATATGAAGTGTGTCCTTGCCATTGAAAGAAAACATTGCTCCTGTCCTATTCCGACTTGCGCCAAAGCACGGAAAGGAATGGACGCATCGGCTAGTTATTTTTGCATTAGAAAAACAATCAGCCATGTCTGAAGCTTACCGTCGGATACATGGTTGGTAATATATGTACTAGAGTCATGTGCTGCACCTGAGGCGGACGCCAATTATATTTTTTCTTACGGCAGAAGACATGGAATATAAGCAGCATCAACTCAGTGCATTAATGCCATTGTCGTGTATGGCAACATTTTCGTATCCGGTTGCTTTTTTCACAGGTCCGTGCTAGCAATCAACTGAAGAAGCAGTCATTACCCTGGCTCTGCGTCATTTGTCTCTATTTGCTTTTTCTAGCTGCTGTAGAAGTCAAAGAGTCTTGGTTCTCTCCTACTTGTACAGTATTGTATTTTCCTTCAATAAGACAGCCAGTAACAAGCCCTGTGGATCGATCATTTCATCCTGGAGTAAGCAAAAACGGGCTCGTGATTGCCAACTGCATATTGTATGCAGACGTCGCCCGCAGCAGGAAATAGTGTCACCATGGGATGATAGCTCAACACACGACGCTTTGCATGTTTCCGATGATCGGGCTCTGCATATCCTAAACTATTCTGACAAGAAAACTTCGCTGAGAGGTATGATTTTATATGGTACGAGCACCTTAACCCTCGCCCCACCGGGGGCCATCGATGGCTCCCCCTAAGGTTTTTCCGGGATAGCAGAAAAACGACGAGACGCAGCACCGCGGTTGAGGGCTCTTCCTCTTAAAGCATCATCTTCCCACCATCCCTGAAATTTTTTACCCCGGGTCACACAAGGTCAGGTCACCAGACGAGGTCAACCAAGGTCACCTCACTTCAACTTTAGAGCTCTGTAAGAGCTACATTTCGAATTCAATCAATTTGAAACTTCCTACACTTTATGGCCCCTCCAGGGTCTACAAGGTGTATATCCGGGATTTTTCGATTTCGTGCCCTGAGGTCAGGTCACGAGGTGACCTCTCCCATTGAAAAAGCATGGAGAAAAGCTGTCTTATGATCTAAAAGTCACAAAAGCGATTGAAACTGCTCAGCTTGATCAGAAAAGCGTTCTTGGACACCCTTTCATTGATTCCAGGGTTCATATTTGCCCTTTGACCTCTCCAAGGTCATCCAAGGTCACCAGGGGTCAAAAACAGTATTTTGATATTAACTTTTAACCTAATTAAGCTAGAGCGCTGAAACAAACACCATCGTGTTTTTCTTGTCACTGGCTTTCATTTGATATACGGCAAGAGCACTTCCTGACCTTTCGTAACCTCAGGTCATCTTAGGTCACGAGGTGACCTCTGGAGGTCAAACCAATGGCGGGAGGTCTTTACGTTTCACCATAGCGGAAAAAGGACTGACAATTTCCTATTCAATGTACTTTACCAGACTTCAATAGCTCTAATGGCATAAGAGTTGTGCCCAGTTTGCTTAAGCATTGCATATTTGAGTGAAATAGCCGATCTTGACCTAATTTGACCTCTGGAGGTCAAACCATTGACCTGAGCACTAAAACATGCGAAGTATTTTCTTACTGAATTCACGCGAGCTTTCTATTGCACTTCGCAGATTTGCGCTAACGCCCATATTTTTGGAGTTAGAGGGGGCCATCGATGCCCCCGGTGGGGCAAAGGTGGCGCTGGACCTCCGGTGGGGCGCGGGGTCTTTGCGCGGAATGTGGCACCTTCACAACGTGATTTTAACTGAGATAGCCAAGTTGTAAAGCAAGTCGGAGAACCCGGTACTCAATATATCATTTGTCTTGGAACTCGAGATTTCCGTAGAATAAAGCTAAAACCTACCTCCAATGTACCCCTCATGTACCCCTAGCAGCAGGCCACAGTTGTCATGGCTGTTGGTGTGACGACATGTGCTGACGTCATGATGAGCATCAGCCAATTGAAGTCCTTGAAGCGTTTCAAGTATGGTAGTGGTTGCCAGATCATGACATCATCCACGGGCAGATATTTATGTCTTTCCCTCGAGGAACATTTTAAAAATCGAAATATGAGCTTCTTGTCCATTTTTCAGAGAAATCATGAGTGTTTTCATTATTTTCGGCTAAAAGTACCCCTAATTTCACTAAATTCCAGGATTCCACCAAGGTGCCACATTCCCTTTAAGGTTAGTCTTTCTATGAATTGGTCTGTCACTGGAAAGTCGAGTATACGCTATTTGCCAAGGTTTCTATCAAGACTTCTTTCTCCTTTAGCAGACTGTCTATCTTGGTGTGATAAGCGTAGCAGGCGTTGAGTGAACGGTCCCATCTTTTCTGCTGTTCGTCTATTTTTATCCAGATCACGAAAAATTCACTTGCATCCCGAGCATTCTATTCTGTGCCGTTAGTTATCTTTTGCTTATCAGCATGCTCCCCGTCCCCAAATAGTGCCTTCACTACATTTCAAGATCTGTTCCGTATTTGGAACCCGTGGAAGCTGGTGGAGCTGGTGACCTGACCTGAGATGACCCAACATAAAAATGTTTTGTGGAATGTTGCGGAATTGATCAAGGATAAGGTGTGCCAGGTATGGCGGCACTTCGTGTCGCCGTTTTTTTTCGTGCCGCCAGAAAATCCCGAAGGGGTGTTCAAACACCCCCTGGAGATGAGGGTTAAATCAAGTGGTGACCTTGATGTGGCCTTAGGTCTAGTCATTTTTTACTTTGTATGGCCATATTATGCTTTTTTGTTTGCTGTGACGGGAGAAACCGAATGGTGCTTAACAATTGACTCGAACCCAACTCAGTCAAACGCTAGGGCTCAGAAAACCCTATCTAACATATCACCTTCTTTGACCTGTCATGACCTAAATATTTACCGGAGTCAAAAAGTGACCTATATAGCTTATTCATTATTTCCTATAAGCTATCCGCCATCTTCGTCTTTTTCGCTATCCCGCATAGGAGCCAAGACCGAGGGTGTATTCCAAACCCTCCTTCCCATTGGGGTGAAGGCGGCTCGGAAGCCCACTGGGGCGAGTGCTAAGTAGTTCTAGATGACCTCTCGGTACAGGCGGCTCAAAAGAAATACGTTGGGCTCCTTCAATTGAGTAGATCAACGCCACTGAGAAAAGGGGGAACGACCAACTCACCTTGGCTTGTATCTGTCCTACCATGTTTCCGAAAAAGGAACTTTTCAGAACTGGACTTGGTGCGCGCTAAACAGAGAGTATTGAAATAGTAATGGTCTCTGTGAACGGACATGGGTTTGCCAAAGATGGAACATGCCTACACGAACTCTCACGAAGGCTATTTTATTAAGTAAGCGCCTCTGTTCGCAGACGTGCTACCAGGCAGCTACGGAGCAGCTGTCCTCGGAGTGGCCTCAGCCGCCCTGCCCGGGCCTCATCGGTCCAGAACTCAGCACCGAGACATCAGGGTCTGCACCAGGTGATGGCGCTGACTCCGAGCTGCCTGAGGATCCACACCTGCCCATGGAGGACAGCGGAGCATATATTCACACAGGCATTCACAGGCATAGCGGTCCAGGTGAGTGCCGGTGTGTAACCTTCGCGGAATGTGTCATCGGTAAGGAATACAAGGTAGACTGGCACATATTGACATAATTGCAAAGCAAAACATTTTACTTTTTCCTGCGGAATTCTAATGAATAGGGTCAAAAAGGATCAATGCTCTTCAAAACTCTTCAAACTTCTCTCTAGGGTCAAAACTCTTCCCTATAAAGAAACATGCAATGTACTCATTGCTGCCAGTGGCGGATGGAGGGGGGCAAAAGGTATTTGCCCCCAAACGGAAAAGCTCGGGGAAAAACTTTGTTTGCCACCCGCCCCCCTTCCAAGCTGTCGAACTTCCTTTGACCTAGGCTCATTTTTAGTTTATAAGCAAGGTTTGGTGCTTCAGCTTAACCGGCCAACTTCAAACAGAATCACTCAGCTTCAGTATAAACATCGGACCTCAGTCCTCTTGATATTTAAAGTCGTTTTTTAGTGAATTGTGATCACATATTTCACCCTGTGACGTTTGTTTGTTTTTTGTCTCCGTCTTGAGTTTACCCCCCCCCCACCCATCTACCGTCCAGTTAAACTGCCCAAGTTTTTCACCGCGTGACTTTTTTTGTTTTTCAGCTTTGGTTTGCCCTCCCCCAAACCTACCTAGAAGATCCGCCACTAATTGTCACCATGAGCTCACACTGTGATAGGGGCTCCAAGTTCCTATCCCGTATCTAAGCCGCCACCACTGAATCGCCGTCCGTTCCAGTTTCGTCCCTGCGACGGCGGTGCCAAGGCCAGGGAGCGGCAGCTGCTCCGTCGACCGCCGCGGCCTCTCCATCCCACAAGGAGGGCGACAAGTCGACATTGCCGACCAGTCCGATCCCACGTCGAAGCCTTGCTGGTAGTGACACGTCGACCGAACAGTGTGCTCATTCGCGTAAACGCCTCTCAACCTCATCATACTCTGCTACGTCATCTCCATCATCTTCACCGTCATCGACTTCGTCATCGTCTTCATCATCAGCGGCAAGCGAGCTCGAAGAATTGTCTTCCGAAGCGGTTGTGTCCTCGCGTCCGTTGTCTAGTGATACGAGGGAAGTGAGGAGAACCGAACGCAGAGCTTCTGTTGAACTAGCCCAAAGTGGAACCCGGTGCGCCCGCATTCCGGCGGCAAACGGTGTGGTGTTTTTGAACCACAGGAGAAAGGAGCCCCGGCCAGCGGTGGTGATGAGAGACACTAAGGCGGAGTCGAGTCCGGCGAGCGACCGTGTGTCGGTGGTGCTGATGCCCCGCTCTCGGGCAGACGCGAGCTCGGCGGAGCCGGCTACCGCTGCTACAACTGCGGGCCGCGTCTGTGAGGTCAGTAGGGAGAACAAAGTCCTTCACTGAACCTTGTGTAACGTAGACGCCCTGGGCTACTGCCTCATAATTGTTTGAAAGAGTTTCTGTTTGGGTGTACTTATCATCTTGTGCAGGCGGGCTCACCTCTCCATGTTTAACTGTGATCGAGAAGGGAAGAGTATCCATACTGTGCCTCCTCGAGGAAACACCCGGATATATCCAAAATAATTTGTCGCCTCCTCGACTGGTCCTTCTCCGATGTCAAAACGGATTATTTGCTTTTTAGTTTTGTCTCTTCCGGGAAAGCTGCCCGCATTATTAAATTTACAGCAGGTTTTTTTCAGAATGTTACGAAATACACAACTAGGACACCCTCTTGACCCAATCGTGTCATCATATGCAGGTTCCTCAGAATCGTCACCAAAAAATGTCACGAGTTCCCTTATTTTCTCCTAAAATATTCCAATTTTCAGCCAGATTGGGAAAATTGGACGATTGTGTGACCAGCGAGTGCGGCAGGTAACAAAGACCCCAAATCCGACTAGGTTTTGGTTCTGGAAAGGAATTTATTGCCATGAGAAGTTTGAATACTGATCGACCCCTCATTTTTCGCCGGTGATGAGGTTTATGAAATGATCACATTATGTTCACGCAATGTGTGGTCCTTGGTAAGAAATTTCAATGTGTGTCTTCCAAACAAGTGCATTTGAGGACTACATCAATGGCCCCTGTTATGGAAGTTCCTACCCATATTGTTTCGCTGCAACCTTTGAGAATATTCCACGAGCGATCATCCGTTCAGCTTCTCTGAGAGCGTTGGTTGTCCACGTCGGTTTACCCATGGGTATAATCTGACGCGAGAACAATGGGCAAAGATACACTGGGACACATGAGACATGATCGGAGTTTCTGCTGAGGAGCCTGATCAGGTTTCATGACTTCATTCGGAAAAATTATTCCTGTGGCTTAGTTTGCTCATTATTTGTCCACAGGATGATTCGTAGTGGGTGGCAAAATAGGTTTGTCGTCAAGCTGTTTCATAACATCTGCATATTTGTTAGAATGTGTTCACGTTTCACTCATCCCTTAAAATCAAATCAACATTTCGGGATACCAATCCTTTCCTAGCTTACATCTGTAAATGATTTCGCCCATGCATTGTTCAGATGACAGTAGCTGCAATACCCCTTCTCCGTCATCGACCACCTTCTTTTATTGGATACACATTGTTATTTCAAAGCAAATCAAAGCAGGGAGGGTCCGCTGACTGCTCCTGTTCGTATCCTAAAGCTCCCCCAACCTATTTTTAACTCGAGCCAGGATGTCGCACTGGTCGGCTCAGCAGCCGCCACTGACTGTGTGTGGTCTTCAGGTGAGCGCGGGACCCCAGTGCCAGCGGAGATGGCGCCACCTGAGCAGCACCGAGCGACTGGTCGTGCTCCACTCTGCCCGGCCACCGTCTCCCACATAGGCGCTGCTAGTGCTTCCTAGTCAGAGAGAATGCTTCCGAGGCGGCGTTGGAGTTCTCCAGAGAAATAGGGAGTCGCCTTCTCGGAAGTAGGGAGCTCTAGCTTGTCCCTAATCAGGGATGGGTGCTCGGGACACGAGGCAGACCAAAGAGCTTCCGTACAAATATGTCAGAATGTTACTGTGTGCGGTATCAGTTTACGCTATTCAAATAGTTGATGTATTATTTGAGTAGGAGGGTAGCTAGCTACCGTGCTCGGATTTGAAAGCAGGGTTTCCCTGACGTGATCGCGCAAAAGTTTGGTCACGTCCGGTTTCCAAACATCTGATGTGATATTTCCAATGTAATTATGCAAAGAGTATATGAGCTTTGTATATTCGAAAATATCGATTCGGTTGTAAGTTCTTCATGGAAGTTATGACATCGTGAGGCTGGCAACGAAACCCGGGAGACAAAATGCTGGGATTGGATGTTTGAAGATTCTAGTTACATCAAAGCGTGCGGAGTCGCGAAGACAATACCGATCTAAAAAGCCATATTAGGCATGGAACTCAGAGCTTGGTAATTATTTTTCATGGTTTTTTTGTAAAAGATTAGAAAGATGAATGATCCATAAGAATATTTTTTTTATTTAATGTTTTTTTTGTTGTGTTAGGGAGACGGTTTATCCACGCGTTTCATGTTGTGATGCCATCTGTGGTCGTAGTGTAAGTTTGCAATTTCTTTCTTATTTTTGTTTTTCATCCGGAAACGGTTTGGACTCAAAGTGAAAGCCCGCAAAATGACTCAGATAGAATCTTAGCTTGGTGTGAATTATAGGCTCAGGCTGGTTCGTAACGCTCGGAAAAATATGCTTCGTCTGTACTCCGGGCACACCTGTGATCGGCAAATTGAAACCGGGGATTTCCATCTGGGAACGATGCCTGATATGGGTAATGAAGACCAGGAAGGGGACCAGCTTTTTAGCCATGACTTTTGAGCGCATGTGGACTCTGGCCCTTCTGAGCGTATTATGCCGTAGTCGTGTTACCTTTTAGCCAACCTGTTAATGGATTTCAAAACTACGCTTAGTGAGGTAGATGCATCCTGTGGCGCTTATCGACCTCCGGCGATACTCTAATAACATTCCTGCTGTGGAGATTGCTGCGATGCTCTTTTGCCTCAATGGTGCGAGTGAACGGGACGAATTTTCCCGTCATTGTTTTATTGTATATGTGTCCTTAAAAATGTCAATTTTGCTATAGGACAGTTGTGATTCCGTTGAGACTTTTATGTCAGCAGTGTTTTTAACGTTTCAAGACCTTGATGAGAATATTATTTGATAGCAACAAAGATCTCTGAAGTTTGTTTGACTGCACACATTTTTTTGGCCTTGAACATTTTCGTGACTTGATTGGATCGTTGAGAAACTACTGACTGAAATGTTGTCCAGCAATGCCGTGCCGTGGCGCTCGTACCCGGGAGAATGCGGACCAGAGTGGGTCCGTGCACTCAACCCCGGATACACACCGCACAGCCGGTGTTTACTGTGTCCAGGTAATTTCCCGGCACTCCGAATCAACTGACGCCCGGCTCTGAATTTTTAACCGAGGTTTGGGCTGCATTCGTTGTCATTTTCATGGCTAATGCAACTTAATTGTGATTGCTACAGCACAAAAACAGGCTTCGCAAGCAAAACTTGCACAATCAGAAGGCATAAATTGATCAAAGATCCATCAGTGTGGTTCCACTGCAACATATCGTCTTCGGGCACTGAGGAAAAGTCACGCAGGTGTTTTTGTTTTGTTTTCTATAATGAAAAAGCGAAGCCTGCTTGAGTCTGGGTACATAATTAAGCAGTTCCTTGACGACATCACAGAGCGACCTACATTTCCGATGAATGCCTAATTAGGGTACGTTTCCGAATAAACCCGACGGCAAACAGTCCTCCGAGAGTGCAGGGGCGGCAGCAGCAGCCCATCCGCATACACAACCTCCCCCGTACCCGGAGTGGTAAGTATCGTTGATCCGGATCTAATGAGTTTAGATATCACTGCATTGCTTGTTATAGCTGCAGTGAGCGAATGTCTGCTCGTAAGATCCTCTGGTATCAATCGAGTTTACGCAAAATGTTTGGTTCTTCTTTTCTCGGTGAATCTCTCGCGCATCTTATTCATGTTGTCTCTTTGTTCCGGGACATGCGCCATTAAGGGCTGTGTCTATCCTGCCGTAACGTTTAATGAAAACCATTTCCGTTGGGACTTGTTGACTCCCAGGGGACCGTATAACGACGGCGTCGTTATACGGTCCATATCATGGGCTGGCCCTAATGGCGCATGTCCCGGAACAAGAGACAACATGAATAAGATGCGCGAGAGAGTGAGCGAATGTCTGCTCGTAAGATCCTCTGGTATCAATCGAGTTTACGCAAAATGTTGGTTCTTCTTTTCCCGGTGAATCTCTCGCGCATCTTATTCATGTTGTCTCTTTGTTCCGGGACATGCGCCATTAAGGGCTGGCTATCCTGCCGTAACGTTTAATGAAAACCATTTCCGTTGGGACTTGTTGACTCCCCAGGGGACCGTATAACGACGCCGTGTAACCCAACGTTGCATCGTATATACTATATATATATATATGTATATATATATATATATATATATATATATATATATATATATATATATATATATATATAATATGTATATATAAACCACCGGATCGTTGTTTGCCACGTGGCTTAGTGGATAGCATCCCTGTCTTTTAAGCCACCGGTCCCGGGTTCAGTCCCGGCGGAGCCTCTGAATAAGTCGATCTGATCCCCAAATCCCTCCCATCAGGGTAAGAGTTGGCGACGCCGTATAACCTTTGCAGTTGGTGCGTCATTAAACCCCAATAATTATTCATAATTACCGATCCGGGGAGGGGAAATATGGTCGAGTGCGCCATTCAGTCCCAGGAGCGCCACTTGTAGACATACAAATTTATCAGGCGGGCGCCAAATCTTGTCGTGGGAACGCCCATACTCGCATTCTGGAGAGGGGAGGGGGCAGGGTGATGGGACGCAATATTTCAGGGGGTGCCATCGACCTTTCAGGGGAGGGCGCCGTGGCCATCTCAGGGGGTGCTGAGGGTCAATCGGGAGGGAGGGACAAGTGGTCCTCTCCCTTCCCCTGAATTTGCCTATGCCATAGCAAGTTTGAATTGCAAAAATAGGCGCCAGTAGGATCTCACGGAATACATATTTGGAATCCACGCATTAAACTGCACAAGCAAAAAGAAAAACTCAGATAGGTGATCTCTATATTCTTTTATACATTAGCTGCAGCAGTAAATCCCACGAAGGTGCGCCAATTGCTTTCTTTAATTACATCATATCTCTCTTTGCTTTCTGTGTATTCATGTCCTTGCCTTAATATTTTACTCTCGTTTGCTTAGCTTCTGTTGGACTACTTCGGCCGGGCGGATTCTGTCCGATCCATTTTTCCTCGCTATCTGCAGATGTTTCGGATGACCACCAGAGCAGCGATGCTGGCTGTCGCCGTTTCTCAGCTGCTGACGGGATGCAGCACGGTGTACTTCTCCTCGCGAAGAGGACAAGGCCGCAGGCTGGAGGACGTCAGTCCACTGGAGACGGTGGCGCCGGTCTCACTGGTAGAGTGTCTGCTTAACTGCAGCCTCCTCAGTGACTGCCAGAGCTTCAACTACCGCGCGGCAGACGCCACCTGTGAGAAGTTCAACAGCTCGGCCTGTAACGCAGCGGGAGGCGGTGTGGAAGCTGAGGTTGGCTGGCAGTGGTTCGATCTGTGCCCGGATCCGGCGCAGGAGTCCTCCAACCAACTCTGGAGCGACACCCTCTGCACTGATAAAGCCCTATGTCGCGATGACGTCTGTAAAAAGAGACTGCAGGAATCGTGCTTCGGTGACGTCCAATGCCAGGATTTAGTGGATGGACCGGTGCTCTGTGACCAGACTTGTGAGTGCGGTGCCGGCAGCTGGCAGTTTAACACCACCCACTGTCTTCCGGACACCCTAGAAGTCCTCACCGATGGTATGGACTGGCTGTGGAAGAAGATCCACGGTGACATTTGCCGCCTGGAGTTTAACGTCATGGCAACGGATAACATTCAGGTGGCCGTCAGTGAGACCATCGACGAACCGATGAATCAGTACATCTTCGGGATCGGTAAGGACGGTAACACGGCGATCACCCTGGAGCGGGATCCGGCCGACGGGGATGCCTCCACGGTGGCCTCCTACTCCGGTTCAACTCTCTCCTCCACCCGATTTATATCATTCTCACTCGACTGGTGTCAAGGCTCCGTGCGCATCTTCAGAGATGGAATCATGATGTACATCTCGTATTATGACCCACAGCCTTTCGTACCGGCCTATGCTCGCTTTTGGAGCGGCGAACGGGCGGAAAAATGGCAACTGAAGGCAAACCTGGTTGACCTCTGGATGGACGACTGGTCTTCCGAGCGTATCTACGCCGTCCCAAAGTCAGTGTCGGCTCATTAGTGGCGGTAATGTTTGCCCATAAAACTCACTTGCACCTCGATTTTCCCATTTCGCATGGTTGGCAGAGGGAAAATACCAAAATAAATATGAGCGTAATGCAAGACCCGGCGTTGACTCTCGCTATACTGTTTGCAAATTATTTATAGGATTAAATTCTCTAGCCAAATGAGCCCCAAAAGGTTGCAAAATTTGCCAGCAGAGTGATCTGAAGGACCTCTGATATTTTCAATACTATGGAATGCACTCCCAGGCTTGGAAATGGGAGCTTGGAAGCTTTTAGCTGTTATCGGTTCTGGATAAACCCAACTATGTGCGCCAGTGTCCCAAAAATTATTTTTCTACAGAATGTCAGATGTCAAAATTAGCACGCGCATTGTCGGGGGTCTGAGCCACTTTGCTTTGACGGGTTCCCGCCCCTAAGATCTCAAAAACCATGCTAGATAGCAAAAAAAGAAAAAAGAAAGATAAATGGCGTTGGTTGGCCCATCAAAATTTCTATCGGAAATATTGGCATCATTTTTTTGTCCTGTCACATCTAAAGTCACTGGAGGTGAAGGTATGCCACCTTAGGGATTGCATGTAAATTAAGGATCTCATTCATTACATCTGAATTGGTAAAGATAGAGCAAAACAATTTAGACCATTGGAATCCTCGCAGTAAGTTGAATCAAATGATATATAATAAGACTGCTAGGTCATCCCAGTTCAAATCTAGAATTTGACCTAACCTGAGGTCAGGTCAAAGTCAAACTAGGTCATAATACATATCTCAGAACCGCAGTGATGAGGCAAGCCCAATGCCGTTAAAATAAACTATCTACTACGCTCCATTATTAACACGCGCATTGACGGGTGCGGCGGGTACCCGCAACCCCCTCGGGTTTTTCGGAAATAGCATAAAAACGACGGCGCGTAGCTCCGCTGTACTTGGCATACCATTTTCCCTCATCATTTTTACAACTTCTGTGAAAATTTTGAGGATAGGTCATCTCAGGTCAGGTCACCAGTACAGGTCAAGTGACCCGACCTAAAAAAAAGTTTAAGATAGCATAAGTCGGAGCAGGGTGATCTTATCCGATTGAAACTCATATCACATAATGGCCCCACCGAGTTCTCTAAAATGTGTTCCGGTATTTTTGATATCAATGACCTAAGGTCAGGTACGAGGCATGACCTCTCCATTGAAATACATGGGAAAAATGGGTTTTACGGAATAACTCATTAACGGATGGTGATAGAGGATTTATTTTAGCTGCATTAGACTCGCCTGAGCTTTGCGGTTCTAATGATATGCATTTTATTTAATTTGACCCTGACCTGACCTCAGGTCAGGTCAAATCCTTGATTTGACCTAGCAAGGTCAAATTATATATCATTCGATTCGGCTTGCTGAGAGGATTCATATAGTTCAAGTCGTTTTGCTCTATCTTTACTTGTTCAGATGTAATTGCCGAAAAACTGAATTTACATGTTATCCCTACGACGGCATGTTTTGACCTCTCGTGACCTTAAATGTGACCTGACAAAAAAATGGTTCAAGGGTTTTCGGTGGGGAAGTGGATGGGCAGACCAACGCCGTTTACCGTTTTTCGCTACCTACCGTGGTTCTCGAGATCTTAGGGGGGGCGGGTACCCGCCCCCGTCAATGCGAAGGTGGCTCAGACCCCCGTCAATGCGCGTGTTAAGTTATTCAGTTTAAACCATTGTTCCGTGCATTTCTAATAAAGAGGTCATGGCTCGTGACTGACCTTAGGTCATCGATATAAAAAATACCGGAATGTATTTTGGGAAACTCGGCGGGCCCATTACGTGATGAGTTTCAATCCGATAGGTTCATGCTGTTCTGCCTTATGCTATCTTAAAATTTGAAGTGAGGTCACCTGACCTGCACTGCTGACCTCACAGAGGTGACCAGCCCTAAAATTTTGAGAAAAGTTAAAAAAATGATCAGAGAAAAGGCATGCTAAGTACGGCTGCGCCGCGCCCCCTTTTGAGAAAACAAACCCGAGGGGGCGGGTACCCGCCCCTTGTCAATGCGCATGTTAAAAGAAAATGAGGCCAAATGCTTTAAAAACGTAGAAAACTGCAAATGCAGGACCAGAAGAACATCTTTGAAAACAATTAGCAATGCTAATAGATAATATGCACGTGAGTTACAAAAATAAAGATAGGCATAACAAATATCAACACGCACATTGACGGGGGCGGTTACCCGCCCACCCCGGGTTTTCAGATAAAATGAAAATGATGGCGCGTTGCGCCGTGGTACTTGGCATACCTTATCTCTGATCATTTTTACAACTTTTTTTTAATTTTAGGCATGGGTCACCTCAGGTCAGGTTATCAATGCAGGTCAAGTGATCTCACCTAAAAATGTTAAAGATAGCATAACTCTGAACAGGGTGAACCTATCTAATTGAAACTCATATGACACAATGGGCCCACCGAGTTTTCCAAAATATATTCCGGTATTTTTTACATCGAAAACCTGAGGTCAGGTACGAGCCGTGCCCTCTCCATTTGTAAATACGTGGGAAAAGGGCTTAAGCTGAATCACTTAGTAATAAATGGTGGTAGAGCGTCTATTTTAACGCCATTAGTGGGCGCCATATGACCATAGATGTCGGCGCGTCCTAAAATGCAAAATATGGTGATTAACGCCATTAGGTTTGCCTTGCCCTTGCAGTTCTAATGATATGCAATTTGACCTAATTTGGTTTTGACCTGGCCTCAGGTCAGGTGAAAGTCTATATTTAACCTGATTTGATCTAGCACGGTCATGTCATATATCATTCGATTTGGCTTGCTACAAGGATTCCAATGGTCTAAATTGTTTTGCTCTATTGTTACTGGATCAGATGAAATGGCTGAAAACCTTCGTTTATATGCTATCCCTATGGTGGCATGCCTTCACCTCTAGTGACCTTAAATGTGATCTGACAAAAAAATATTCCAAATATTTGCTATATAAATTTTATGGGCTATCCAACGCCCTTTACCGTATTTTCATCTAGCGTGGTTTTCCAGATCTTAGGGAGATCCACTTGACAGCCTCTAAATAGTTTTTCACCTAGAAAGCTGTGAAAGATATTTTCTGGCCCCTGGTATTTGCAAAATGGAGAGAAGAGTTCACATTATCTACCGCAACGGTGACATCTGTGAACACATCTGGTAACTCCGATGGATGTGGTGGTTTAGTGGTTAGCACGCTCGCTTTCCACGACGCCGACACGGGTTCAAGGCCCGGCAGATTCCCTGAACAAGCAGCAAGCTGGCTCCCGAGAAACCCTTCCAAGAGGTCAAGAGTTGGCGATGCCATATGACCCTGGCAGTTGGTGCGTCGATAAGCCTCAAAGTTTATACTATTGGTAACCCCGATAACAAGATGTTTGGATGGTATGACAAGGACAATTTACTCTGCGGTCAATCTCCAATATTTATCCTGATTTTGGGATCTCGTTTCCCAGTGTCGGGCAGGTTTTGTGCTTCATTGACCAGTCACTCACCGGTTCCGCAGGGCGGCGGCACTCGCGAAGAGGACGGCGGTGCCGGCGGACCAGCCGATGATCACGGAGTTCGAGTTCCGAGGGCCGCAGGACTGCTGGTGGGTGGCCGCGGCGGGGCTACCGCGGGAGTGGTACAGCGCCGACACGCAGCTGTACCGCGTCACCATCGGATCCTGGTCAAACTCCATCAGCACCATTGAACGCTTTAAAGGCCGCCATGTGTATTTGAATTATACTTATGTTTCGAATGTGGTGACCGCCGGTGAGTTCCGGAGGTTTAAGATCCAACTGAAGCGGGTAGGGGCCGGGATGCAGATTCAAGTGTGGAAGGGCGACGACGCGCAGCCCTTTCTCGACGCCACCGATTCTCAGGGTATCGACGTCAGGTATGAGGCGTTCCTCAACGTGAATAGCCCTAAGGCACATGAGCTGAAGCTGGTGAAGTACAACAGTGACTGGTCTTACGAAGGTGGGTACCGTGCAGGAGCTAACCTGGCCTAGTTGGTGCAAGCTACCCTGGGCTTTTGCTTGGGCGCCGATGTTCGATGGTTCCTAAAGTCGGTAAAGATACACACAGAAAGCATCTGGCAGGGTTTTAGAACCAGACAGATAAAGTAGTCTTTACCGTCTTTTTTAAGCAGCATTTTATTTGACTGTCCGTTGTTGCTTTTGTAAACATCACTTGGATTAGTTATGTATAATTTATTCCAATCTAGCATTATGCATATTTTTCTATTCTATTAAGCATTCTATTGAAAATGAACGTTCTTCAAATTATTCACCTTGATATAGTTATTTTAATTCGAGGAACGAAAATGCATATTAGGAAAATCTTCACATGCAATTTTCATGCATGCAGTTCTTGCGACTGCGTTTTATTCTTACTAGAAGACAGCTGTGTCTCCGAGACATGATTTCAGCTTTCAAATAGTGTAAAAGTTGCCATAATACTCTATTAGAGTTCAACATTCCACAGTCTCGAAAACAGATTCCTGTTGACATCTTCATCAAATCCTAAGAACCCAATCACAAACGTTCTCCAACACCTGCAGCTTTTCCCGACAGTGTGCCTATTATTTGAGCTTTCACGACACTGCGGTGTTTGTAGTACACACATTCTATAGCCGCAGAAGTGGCAAGAGCCACATCATTCACTGCAATCTAAGTGGCAAGTGGGAGCACTGCTTTAGTGGAGGCATGTTCGAGTGCTATCATTTGAGGACATGACAGCATGAGAAATAGTAATCTACGATGATGAATATACGCACACGTTTGAGAGAAAGTCAGCTGATATTCGGCGGTGTGGTTCAACTGCATCCACGATAATTAAAAAAATGACAGGTGCAGACAGCTACCGCGAGGACGCTGATTATTGCCGCGGATCTGGCATCCTGTTCAGGGGAAGCCGGACTCACCGCGCCCACGCCGCCACCGTCATTACCCTCAGCAACACTGAGCTCCGCTGCCAGTCAACAACCACGGATCAAAGTAGGCCGCTATATGAGCGTGATACCGTGGCTGTGGTTGACATTGAGATTACAGCTCCTTCAGCCACCATCGCCAAATGTTATTGCCCCAGGCTGCGCCGTTATTCCGTCCGCATGGTCTAGCACAGCTGGCGGGCGCTTCGCACGGAAGGGTAATTTCGGGGAAGTCACTCAATAGGGACAACGGAGCATAGCTCTACGCCAAACGCGACCTAACGATGGATTTGAACTTAGCGTAAATACCAATTCCGTAGCGTGGTAGGAGACTGGAAAAGCTGGAATTTCAGTTACTTATCATTTCTGCCACACAAACTCCTGGGCTCCGATTTTAAATGTTCTCGACAAATAAGACCGGGACTGCAGTGCTTAACAATGGCGCTGCATGTATGTACGTTACTGGAGTTTCATCAAGTGCTTTGCGACTACAGAATACAATTATCATCTAAGGAATCGTGCACCGTTTGAAATAACCACCTTTTTATGAAAGAATAGAACATTTTTATAGAAGAATAGAAAATTTTATGAAAGAATAGAACATCGCTGGTAAAATCTCAGATATAAAGTTTGCTGTCATTTTGTTTTTCTGAATTTTTCTTAAAGTTACTGCAGGTCAGGTGTTTGGGATCGAAGCTTCACTAAAGAAAAGCTTAGTTTTCGTGACAAGGGATTTGTCACGAAAACTCCGACCCCACCATCCGAACGAGCAAATCCCGCGATGACAGTCTAATTTGGAAGCCAAAGTTTAACATCCCACAAAGCACGAAGACGGCAGCCCCGTTCAGGTCACCCTCTCGCCAGTCACTTGCCAGTCGACCTATGTCGGGTAAATATTGTGTGCCGGAGGGTCCATGGGGAACCAATCCCAAGATTTCACCAGTGTCAATGTGCCAGTGCCTATTTGGAGACTAAAGCGGACCAGGATCACAAAGCGAAGGCTCCACGAATCTGCATTTTTATTTTTAAGGTCCAATTTATACAAAGTTGTTGACTTCTGACGTAACAACATGATCTATTCCCCACAGTGTGCACCATATGTGAAACTATAGCACCCGCTGGGCTGGAAATAAGAATGAATTTTGCAATTATGAGCATTTGGCTATGAGATATTCACAGGGATAAGGGGTAATATATGCACCGGTCACAGGGTTGTTCACGCATTTATGGAGCACTTTTTACCGAGAAATATAGCGCCTCAGATATAAATAAAACAGAACGCGGTTCTGTGTTTAGTGTCGAGTGATCTCTAAAATAATAATGCGCTCGTTATTTCTACTTACTCGGGCTTAGATCATGACGGCTCATAAACAATTTTACCCAATTTTTTCGGAAACAATGTCATTGGAGCATAGGTACATGGGTAATTACCATTTGTGGAGCAGCCATAACGGTGCAGGTCACAGTTCGTCTAGTACGATTAGGAAAACGTTTGGCGATGACCTTAAAATATTCAGGAACCTCATTATCATAAGCATTATAGCTTTCAGGTGCTGCAACTACTTTGGTCGTTTGCACCCATGCCGCTAGATGAATCTTCCCACTGGGTAGAAAGCTCTAATTGATTGCTGACTAATTACGTAGAAACGTTAGGACTTCTCCATTAACAGGAAACCCCCCCGGTTTCCCAAATACCAAAAAGAAAACCGAACAACGAAACACAGACCACCCGATCAATCACACACGACCAAATATTTAGTTAAGGCAGCAGGCAAGGAGCTATTCAGGGAGGACCCGACCACAAAACCTAAAATACGAGTTTGAAGCAGCGCCCAGGAACATAGCAAACCGACAGTAAACTCCACAATAGATAAGGTATTAGGTCTATAAATCGCGATCCGGAATTTGATATGTGACCAAAGTGGGAAATTTTTGGTCACCCCATTATAAGTCTATGAAAAAAAATGGGCTCGTTTTCAGAAATACGATAGATAAAACGCAAATCCTCAAACCGTCTATCTACCAGAAATACCAAAAGTTGAGTTTTGAGCATCGACCCCAAAGGTCATATCAGGTCACGGGAGCAGAGGTGATGTTTGCCAATAACTCTCACTGAATTGAGATAAAGCTCCCATTTTGTTTGCATTGTGCTTATATTGTCACGGGGAGTCGATTGACATCAACATGACAATGCCAGGTCACTTGACCCTGACCTAGCTCGAGGTCAGGTTATTTTGACTATTTGACCTAGCAAGGTCATATTACACATCATTCGATTCACCGCGATGAGAGGAATCCACTGATGTATAAAGATTTCCTCCAGCTCCCCTGAGGGCAGATCTAGAGAGGAAACGTACGCTGCTCTGTTGTAAGCCTATGGAGCCTTCTTTGACCTATGCTGACCTCAATATTGACCTGACATAAAGATTCTTCTTATAAAATCTCTTAGTCTTGTCAAGAGCTTTCGAACTCCGCCCGTAATTTTCCTTTAGCTTTCGTGGGGAACGAGGTACGGAGGGGGAAGCGAAAAATGCCCCCAGCGGGGCGCGTCATGCAAGGGACCCCAGCGGGGCGCGTGTTAAAAGATAACTAAGGGGCTCGGCGCTTTCGGCCATATTTTATAGGCAACCTCCTCAGCGTTAAGTTAGAATTCGAATTTCTTCACAGGCATAGTGGAGAAACGATAGACTGGCGGGCAGTGGCGGATACAGGAGGACTAGAGGGCTCAAGCTCCCCCTCGTCGAAATGTCAGAGTGCCTGTAGTTAACACCTCAAGCCCCACCCGAGACGTCACACGGCATATAACAAAAATAAAATAATAACCAATTTTTCAAAAAGGCCCGAATCGAAAATAAAATGTTATCCACTGCATTTGGGATAAACTGATTACCTGTATTCTCACAAATTCGTAAGCAGGAAGTGTCATTAGCAGCAGTTGAAGACACGGCTCAGGTAAAAATTCCTCCACGCCCATGTGACGTCACTCGGGCGTGGAGGATCCTCTACGTACCTTAAGTAAAGGTATCTTGTGTAGTTAATGCATAGCCGGAGGCTGCTCGAGGCAATGGCGGGGAGGCTCGAACCCCTAGCCCCCCCCCCAATGCTGTTTTGGATCCACTATTGCTAGTGGGTAGGTATATCAATTCTCCGTGGCCACTTATTCTATATACTTTCACAATACACTGCATCATTTAGCAGCATGTTTTCTACGCATATGCTAAGTGCCCAACTAAATGCTACACCTCGAATGAAACTTTGAAATTGCCGACAGGGCTGGGGCACGGAGTTATATTTCTTGATGTTGGGTGCCCACTCCCAGTCACCCAGTATTTGTTCATTTTAGGCTGTGCAACTTGGTTTCATGTGTTTAAGGGACTGCAGCGTTTTGAAAATTGTGTTTATAATGCAATGGTTTGCTTAGTGCTGTCGTAATTGACAGATTTTGGATTTGGACGCCCCCACTAGTTTTGGAAAATCCACGTTAGTGTGAAGTTGCGCAGTCTGAAGTTGGAGTTACATCACCATCATCTGCTAGAATTCATCATGGCATTATTTCTGAGGAGTTTCATACTTAAATCAACATTCCTGCTGCAATTATTCTCCTTCAGTGATCCGGTGAGAACGACAAGACAAACGACATTAATTCACACTCCATAAGCTCGTGTCAACACCGTGAAGGAAGGACTTTTCAGGGGGTTACCCAGGAGAAAAAATTAGTTCCTAAGCCGCTGTAAAGCAGCGGGTATGTTTATGAACACGCTATGTGCATTAAGAATGAGTATTATTTATGTAGGTGGCTTCCTTTTTAACATTATCTATCGTTCTAGACGGTAAATTATTGGATGTCACTGCAGGATGTTTCATTTTATGTTTTTTTATATTTAAATGTGATATCACGTGATTTATGTAAGGACATTATATTGCTGGTGCTTTCTGAGCTGGGGATTACCTTGACATCTTTAAATGAACTCGTTCCGTGGACAATGAGAAATAAATGAAATGCCCTCCTTAGAATGTTATTTTGGTATATCACCCGGTTGCACTTCGGCAGCATTTTCTTTTAGAGTTCACTTTCTGTAACTCGCCCGACGGCCAAGTCTTAGTTTTATGTCCGCCTTTCTTTCTTCCCTCAGTTACCTTTGGGCCGGGTGCCACTCCTCCCTTCTCAACAGAAACCCATCGCGACACTCCTGACTTCAGCCAACTCGGCCTCCGGCTAGCCTGTGCTGACTGCCGCCATTTCGCCTGTACCGAAGAGCAGCCTTTGATGAATAACACGTTCAATCTAGATGTTCAAAAAATCGATATACCTGCGGTCATGGTTAAACTTTATAAACCGACAGATTTCCGCTCATTTCTCAATCCAAGTGAACGCGCCTCCACCAATCGCGGCTCCACCCCTGGCTGCCCCCGGCACAAGGCGAAAGCATCACCCAGCCTCGATCCGCGCCTGGGGATGAGAGGGGCTACTAATGAAACAACGAGCAACGTTAATAAATCATTTCGAACGGCTGGAGTCATTTTTAGCGGCCCCGTCTCTTAAAACTTTCAAAGTGTTAAATATTTAATTGTGAAATATGTATAGCACCGCACAAGTCGAAGGAAGCGGTGGCTGAACGGTCTCAAATAGTGGTGGGATGGTGCACGAGCGGTGCTATAATATGTGCTACGTGTTGATGAGCAGTGTTATACAGGGGTGTGGACTTAAATTTTTTGGGAATGCCTGGGGACCCCGAATGAAATTTGCAATTGCATAGCATTTTCAGGATTAAAGAAGACTAAGCGATAGCTAAAACAAAGATGATAAATAATCTTATCTTCTTTTGCATGGTGGGTATTTACATTATCAAATTTGGGTATACACGATGATTTTCGGAAATCAACAGTCCTGCTCAAATGTAGACAGGTAGCATTTTCTGATGCCGTACCGTTCTCTGGCCAACCCGGAAAAACTGATGGAGACACATTAAGACCTCCTCCGTTGAGAGCTCAAATGACGTGTTCTCTGCCTTAAAACTGCTGAACTGCCCACACTTCAACACAACCATGCTCGCCCGCCAAATAGCACCGAACGTCACAATGCCCTGTCGTCCGCGGGAATCGTCGTTATTGACACCCGCCGCGGGCGAGTCCCCCAAGACCAATAACGCAGTGCTGGGCATCGCGGAATTATAGTCCGCGATTCCGCGATTCCGCGATCGCGGACTACCGAAAATCGATCGCGGAATTTCCGTTAAATTTGAAGCTATTTCGCTTGATCGTCTTGACTTACAACACTTCCTACACTTCGGCACAGGGCTGGGTTAGCCAGTAAGCCATTCTGTTACAACTGACGCGGTTGTTACTGGCCGCCCACAGGCACAGGGGCGCGTGAAAGCAACAAAAAACAATGTCAAATGCTTGTTTGAATATCCTTGCAGGTTTCATAGTTAGGTCGATAGCTTTATAATTAACAGGCATGGAGCTTTGATTTTGATATGATCGTGTTATGCCACTAGGAGTCGCTTGATATGCGCCATGACAAGGTTTGAACTTAACGTGATCTTGGCGTAGCCTAAGATCAGGTTGCATGTTGCAACTGAAGGAATTGACCATGAGAGGTCATAATTTCTCAAGTTAAAATTGCCGAGATGAAAGGATTTAATGCCCTCAAAAATGCTTTGATTTTATTTTTTAAGAAATGACGCACGAAAAAAGCCAAAATTGCGATATAGGCCTGTTATGTCTACACGTTTGACTTTTGATGACATGCATATTGATCTGAGTTAAACAAACGACTAAAATAGCATAGTCATGAGTTTCTGCAAACTCTTCAGCATGATTCTTCGTGTAACACTATCTCCCCCCTTAGGAACCGACTCAGAGGGGTGGGGCTTAGTCTCAGTCTTAGACCCCTTGCCTCCCTTCTCCCTCAGACGGAGGCAGGTGAACCGTTAGTAGTTCATGGGGCACCTATAGTAGATTAGTGTTGTATTTCTTTGAATAAATAAATTTCCTAATGATCACCGACCGTGGAACAAGCGATCAAAGAATTGTATTTAATACCTAAAGAGATATTCCACCATCGTGGAATTACGGTGACAGAACACGGAGTTTCGATCGCGGAATAGCGACGGTGGACCACTTATTTGGCGATCGCGTGTCTAGCGGCGCAATTAGGACGGTGTCGTGTGCCATGTCGTTCTCATTTGCCATCTGTACCAGGTTCCCTCCCATGCTATTGGCACAGAAAACCCTGGATCTCATCGCAAATGGCTGATGCGAGTGGCATCTTACGCCAATTGTAAGGCATTCAGGCACAAATAATTTCGAATAAGGAACATTCTTTAGCTTTCATTATTTAGTCATATAAGGTCAGGTCAAATCTATAATATGGAACCGAGAAGTGTGCATCCTATAGCATTCATTGTTATTTGGTTTAATTGAGCAGATTAAACCTATATCATCATTCACAACATAAAAGTTTAGGGGCGAGTCTGTTCCGCAATACACCACCATATTCAAGTAGGTACTGGTAGTTATATCAAAAAGTTTTTGATTTGTAAAAAAAAACTTGGTAAAACTTAGTGAAATGCTACGCTATATATTAATGCTACTATGCTAAATATCACCTCATAATAAAAAGCTTGTATATGGATATGAGTAGAATGCACATTTATACCCCCTCGCGACAATTGCTTCGGGAGCAAAGGAAGACCAACGCATGCAGTGACCAGGGGTCTAAAAACTTACCATTTTGGCATTCTAAATGGTGACAGCTCAAGGTGGGCAAGGTGACAAAATTAGCCGAAATATTTCCTCCAGACCAATAACGGAACAAATTGCCGAAATTGGCGCTGTAATTTGAACTCGCAGTGTTTTTCAACAACTAGAATGGCCCAGGAGTATCCATTGGTATCCAACTAACGCAAAACGTGCCACCTTTTGCCCCCTGGGCTGATGACACATTTATGGTTTGACGTTTTCAATGGTGACACACTGAACACCTTTTTGGCCTCTGGCAGTGACAGCGGAACGTCCGAATTTAAGGGGGCACCATGCGCCTTTCAACCCATTTCTTTGCAGTCAACGCCATAGGGTTACTGTTAAAATGTCTGATTTAAGGGGGCACCGTGCCCCATTGCCCCCCCCAGGTCCGCTGCCTTTGAACGCATGCTATGAAGGTTCACACCCTCAATATACGTCTGAAACACGTCTGATTCTCCCGCCACACTTGTTTCCATGTGTGTAAACCCGAAACCGCCCGGTCTTTTTTCGTACCCACCACTGCATTTAGGGCCCATTCGATATTGGAACCCTCTCTCTTCGATTTCGGGAACTAAAAGTGATACGGAAAATATTGCAAACGGCACTGAAACCGCCTTAGCGTTTCCTACCTTGGAGCCGAAGACGACGGTATAAAAACGTAGGTACAGTTTGTCTTTCACTGGCGCAGTCCCTTAACATTGAGCTGAAGCTGCATGCGCGTCGCTAGCTTAACCCACGCCCCACCGGGGGTCCAGCGCCACCTTCGCCCCACCGGGGGCCATCGATGGCTCCCCTCTAACTCCGAAAATATGGGCGTTAGCGCAAATCTGCAAAGTGCAATAGAAGCCTCGCGTGAATTCAGTAGGAAATTACTTCACATGTTTTAGTGCTCAGGTCAATGGTTTGACCTCCAGAGGTCAAATTAGGTCAAAATCGGCTATATTCACTCAAATATGCAATGCTTAAGCAAACTGAGCATAACTCTTATGCCATTAGAGCTATTGAGGTCTAGTAAAGTAAATTTGATAGGAAATTGTCAATCCTTTTTCCGCCATGTGAAATGTAAAGACCTCCCGCCAGTGGTTTGACCTCCAGAGGTCACCTCGTGACCTAAGATGACCTGAGGTCACGAAAGGTCAGAAAGTAACCTTGCTGCGTATATCAAATGAAAGCCAGTGACAGAGACAAACACGATGGTGTTTGTTTCAGCTCTCTAGCTTAATTAGGTCAAAAGTTATTGTCAAAATACTGTTTTTGACCCCTGGTGACCTTGGATGACCTTGGAGAGGTCAAAGGGAAAATATAGCCCCTGGAATCTGTAAAGGGTGTCCAAGGACGCTTTTCTGATCAAGCTGAGCATTTTCAATTGCTTTTGTGACTTTTAGATCATAAGACAGCTTTTTCCCATGCTTTTTCAATGGGAGAGGTCACCTCGTGACCTGACCTCAGGGCACGAAATCGAAAAATCCCGGATATACACCTTGTAGAACCTGCGGGGGCCATAAAGTGTAGGAAACGTCAAATCGATCGACTTTGAAATATAGCTCGTACAGAGCTCAAAAGTTGAAGTGATGTGACCTTGGTTGACCTCGTCTGGTGACCTGACCTTGGGTGACCCGGGGTAAAAAAATTTCAGGGATAGTGGGAAAATGATGCAGTGAGAGGTAGAGCCCTCAACCGCGGTTCTGCGCCTCTTTGTTTTTCTGCTATCCCGGAAAAACCTTAGGGGGCATCGATGGCCCCCCGGTGGGGCGAGGGTTAAAGGATTCAATTATGCCTGTGGTTCTAATATCCTAAGGCATGTACTTGTCTGAACCCTTGCTCTGCCGGCACCCCGGGAATTACGCGCCCTGCTGGCATGGCTGAAAAACCTCCTCTCGTTTACTGATAGAGAACTTCAATTGTAGGCGGTCGTAGGTGCCTTACAGGGTCTCAAAAGAAACCTTAACACGCGCATTGACGGGGGTCTGAGCCACCTTCGCATTGACGGGGGGGCGGGTACCCGCCCCCCTAAGATCTCGAGAACCACGGTAGGTAGCGAAAAACGATAAACGGTGTTGGGCTGCCCATCCACTTCTCCATCAAAAACATTTGAACCATTTTTGTCAGGTCACATTTAAGGTCACGAGAGGTCAAAACATGCCGTCATAGGGATAACATGTAAATTACGTTTTTCGCGTCATTGCATCTGAACAAGTAAAGATAGAGCAAAACGACTTGAACTGTATGAATTCTCGTAGCAAGCCGAATCGAATGATATATAATTTGACCTTGTTAGGTCAAATCAAGGATTTGACCTGACCTGAGGTCATTTCAGGTTCAAATTATATAAAATGCTTATCATTAGAACTGCAAAGCCAAGGCAAGTCTAATGCAGCTAAAATAAACGCCCTATCACCATCTGTTACTGAGTTATTCAGTAAAAACCATTTTCCCATATATTTTCAATGGAGAGGTCATGCCTCGTACCTGACCTTACGTCATCAATATCAAAAATACCGGAACATATTTTAGAGAACTCGGTGGAGCCATTATGTGATATGAGTTTCAATCGGATAAGTTCACCCTGCTCCGACTTATGCTATCTTAAACTTTTTTGAGGTCAGGTCACTTGACCTGTACTGGTGACCTGACCTGAGATGACCTAACCTTAAAGTTTTCACAGAAGTTGTAAAAATGATGAGGAAAAAGGTATGCCAAGTACAGTGGGAGCTACGCGCCGCCGTTTTTATGCTATTTCCGAAAAACCCGAGGGGGGAGCGGGTACCCGCCGCACCCGTCAATGCGCGTGTTAATCATTTTTCACTCTGTTCTTTTATGTTTCATAAATGAATTACTATCAAGTGTGCCTAAGTTAGTTCTTTAAACAAACCTTGCAGTGTCATCCCGACCACTGCAGCCGCCACGCGCGGCGCGCTGCCGCTCCCCCGTGTCTCGGGTACAGCCTCAGACAGGCGGCCCCGGCACCTGGCGCCGGTGCCTGCGCGGTGAGTGCGGTGGCCGTGCCAGCGAGCACGTACATTCGCTGTGGGATGATGCCCCAGTGGCGAAACGAAGATATGGGACCCTTTCAAAAGCGGAAAAGACACTTATAAAGACACTATAGAAAAGACACTGTGATATGCCATCTGCATAAGCCACTAGAGCCACCTGTCGGATATATCCTAGTAAACGACCGTCACAGTCCCCTCTACATTGTGCTTATACACTTTGTGAACATATGAATTATCGAGAAAGATTTTTTTAAGAGAAGGAAAGTAAAAAATGGATGATCTCATTTCCTCATTGTAGTGGCAGCTTTTTGTGTTGCTCTCTATTATGTTCTCGATGAATAAGTTTCATTCTTGCAACACTTACCTTTGTTTTGTTCAAACAAAGGATTGGGTGATAGCCATTCCCTTGCTCATTGTCTTGTGTATTTCTTCTGCAATCTCTGTGTCAGGCTCACAAAGCTCACTGAAAACCGGTGGAGAACCCGTAGAGTTCTTGCACTTAACTTGCACCATATAAATAATCGGACAGCAAATTTTAAGACCTGTCAGGGTTCTCAACGAGACTGATAGGGGTTCTCATATCGAGACGTGATGCGCTTCTTTATGTTCTTCGGTGAAACTTATTTCATTTCTTTCAGGAGAACTCAAACAGTTCTCAGCTGTCTTAAGAATGTTCTGTGAGTACCCTTTCCGGTTTTTAGAGTTTTCTAGAAGACGCCGTATCCATCTTTCAAGAAGTAATAGATTCTCGAAATTTTAACGCTGCGTCTACTCTGAGAACGACTACCTTTCTTCTTGAAGACGTGCTAAAATTCTTTCATATGGTGCTTAAAGGAGGAATGCCGCTAGCTTCACGTAAATTATCCGCTTATTCGTAGCACTTAGCAATTAGGTCTAAGGCCGGATGCCAAGTCACATTTTTTATAAGCTCCACTGTTGTGGTGGAGCTAATCAGAAACATGACCTCGTGTTTGAGTCTCAGCCAAATTGTTAAGCACTTAGAAAAAGCGGATAATTCACACAGAACTGCAGCTGAAAATGGGCATACGTAACCGTGACTTCTCCAAAAGAATGGGATGCCAAAGAAGTGAAACTGGTGTGGTGAGGCATGGAAAATCACGCCAAAGTTAATACAATGCACTGGTGTTCAATCAAATATTTATAGACTCTTAAAGATTCACTTGGCGACAAAACAACACAATGCGTTTTCTTTATATTGTAACACAAACGGATCAAAATTGTTATGATGTGGCCTGCAAACAGTGAAGGCACATGACGTCAGTAGGGAGGTCGAACGCCCCTATAAAGGGAGCATAACTAATGATCAGGCCCTTATGTCTGCAGATAAAGAAGATATCTGTTCACAAACGCACAGGGCTTTGCGTGAGGCCCACTCACGTCCAGCATCTCCTCTAAAAGCTGCTGATCTCTGAGGACTAGGCTGACCTCCTCGATTTTTAGCTTTGACGAACCACCAACCCAGCAGTCCCGAGCAGGCTTTTGATGGCCGCCACTTGTTCTGCCTCTGAAAAAGGAAATGAGTCTGCTCAAAACACGCGAAAAATGGACCAAAAACACCCAAACGTTTGAGTTAAAGGGAAATACGCGAAAAATTTATTGGCTAGATCAAAAGGTCACAAAAGTTATTTCAGAATTCCTATTCTCATGTTTTCGAATTCCGCCTGCAAATGCTTTAAAATTGCTCTCAAAGTCAACATTTCTAGACGACTTTATCGGTACACCTCATGTCGATGTATATGACGTACACACAGCTAAGGCTACCAATTTCTCTAAGAATTGGGTCATATCTATCCTAAACAGTGATGTAGAACCTTGGACTACTACAGAAAAAATTACTTTAGAAAAACAACATTCCAAAACTCTTTTGAAACAGAAATATAGGGCTTAAAAGAAATCACAATTAACCAATCAGAAGCCTAGAAATTCTCAAAACGGGGTCACGTGACCTATCTGACGCAAAAGTTTGTCATCCTGGGGCTGATGCAGAAAATTAATCAAGACCCGAGGTACGAAACCGCTGAAAACTTGAGTAATTATGTTTTTTCCGTTTCTAGGGAAAACTAATTCATTTTGTAGTTTTTAAAAGCTTTTTAAAATTAATTCAAATATAAATACAGGAGAACAGACATTTGTATAATAAAAAATATTACTTTTCAACTTTAAATAGTTTTCAAAAAGTAAGTGATGAGTATGGGCATGGGTAAGTGATGGGCATTTTATCGAAACTGTTAACCTATTTCGATAATAAGTGAGTGGCCTCCCAAAATTTTACCGAAGGTACAAAAATAATTGATGGTTTCGTTATCAGGATTTTTCAAATAGCAAGAAACCACAACAATAATTTTTCGCGTATCTCCCTTTAATGTGGCAGATCCAAGACTTCATTTGAGAGGGGGGGTGGGGGCTGGGAGCCTGCCCCGCCAGCACCTCGGACAGCATCCAGCTATGCATTTACTATTGGGGCTCGGACATTTCTAAGGGGGGGTGTTGAGACCTTTTGGATCCGCCACTGGTCTGTTCTATTTGAGCATTAAGATGCCGGTTCATAAGCTATATTTTACGAGCTTTATTTTAAAGACATATCAGAGAAATATGAGGGATGCATAGACCGATCTATGGGACAAAGAGACCTTTTAAAGACATATGCCACCACTTCGCCCAACCGACTATCGATGCCCCCTGAGAGATCAATGACACTTTCTGAAAGGTCAATGGGGGCCCCCCATAAATATCGCTTCCTTCCCGGGAAGCAAGAATAAGCGCTATCGCGATCGGATTTGCGCCCAACGGATAAATTTGTGTCGCCCCTGGTATTGGCGTCCCCCAGGTCTGGATGACGCCCTGAACATGTGTCTCTCCCCTGATCGGCAATTCAAGATCTGCCTATGGACGGATGGACAAAACCAGCCCTCCCCCCTCCTTCCCAAACCCCGTCTCTCACAGGAAGACGGTAAAGTCAACCTAACTGCACATCGCCAGTGGATCCCGTGACCCTTCTTCAAAGCGCAAAGCGTTTTGTTTTTTGTTGTTCAGAAACACTACGTTTTTTAATTTTTTTTCCAGGGCTGGCCCCATACAAACGTTTTGCCAGGTCTGCCACAAAGGGTCGGTGGTACCACAGTTTTGTACAAAGATGCAAATTTTCCATAGGCCAGTAGCCACATTTAGTTACCATACACGACAGTTGTTACCAATTAACAAAGTGCCGTCACACTTACCTTACCAAAACAGGCGCCAGATGCTCCACTTCTCAACTCCCGAAGCTTCCCACTGCAAATGAACCATCCGCTGTTGCGTCGTTGTGTTGCCATGGCGATGCAGCCCAGCAGCGTCACGCATGCGCACAATCAGCTGAGACCATTCCCGAGAAGTAGTTCGAGAACTCTATCCCTTCTTTGCGTTCTTTACGAAGAAACTAAAATCGATGTATTTGAGTGCCGGTGCTCACCTGTTCTCTTGCATGAGAACGGTCCCAATGGGTTCTCATCCGAAAGATACGTGGGGCTTCTTACACTTTCCCGCCAAAATGCGAAGAACTCAATGAGGTATTGGGATAGAACAGGGAGACACCACTGGCTTCTAATGGGAGAAGTTTGTGGCAAAGTTCTCCTGAGCGGTTTTGAGTGTGTGTGTGTGTTTTTTAGATCAAAAGGTCACAAAAAGTTGTTTCAAAAGTCTTTTGTCTCACTTTTGCGAATTCGGCCTGAAAATGCCTTAAAATTGCTCCCAAAGTCAACATTTCTAGACGAATTTACCAATACACCTCATATCGGTTTAAATGACGTATCCCCGGCTAAGGCTATCAATTTCTCGAATTTGTTTTTTAAATCCAACGGCTGCGATGACGTCAGGCCAACCCAAGAAAAGGTCAAGATTTTCGATAAAAAGAAAAAAGAGATAGAAATCAAGAAGCTGCGCTTATGGAAAAGGGCGAATGATCAGTTTTGAACGAAATTTACAGGTGTCCAGGAACTGGTAGGGGCAGTTGCCTTGTATCCGCTCCTAGCTACATAGATTACGCCCATGGACAAGATATCGAGGTGGAGAGCATAATGAATTGCAGAGTGCACAGTCTTGAGGCAATATCTAAGGGAAGACAAGACAAAAACATGGGACAGGTTACATAGACTAGAAAAAAGTTCCAAAGAGGTAGGATGGAACACACACATGTGTGGTCCACATGCCTGCGCTAAGCCTGAAAAACGCAGGACAAATCACCGTGACACAGGGGGTATCCCGCATCACACACGTACGTACACATGCACCAGAAACATACATTCTCAAACAACCACATATACAGAAACAAGTTCAGAAATCACGTACCCAAGCGCACACGTGTGTATACTTAAACCTAACCACATAGAGGTACTCTCACGTGTGTTAACATGTAGACAGGTTGAAAAGTTAAGGAGTCGACAACTTACATCCAACATCAGCTCAGCAAGCTATATGAAGCGTCCCGTGGAAAATTTTACATAGGACTCAACTGAACTCTCAGAACTTAGATATAATACATCCCTCAGTATGTTTCCAAAGGTTGATTGGCCTTAATATCTACTAAGGAAAAGTCTTTTTTCAAGATAATTTTAAACCCAGGCTTAGATTTTTTCGTGTTTAGTCTCGTCTTGAATACTGACGGAAACATCTCTCCTCGATTCGCTAAACCTAACCGTACTGACATCATGCGCTCCACCTGGCTGTAGATGAATGAGTATGGCATCCATAGGAAAGGGATGTTTTCGGGGAATTCTGACACAGAGTTTTCAGATGTCGGATGTGACGTGGTGTCAGAAATAGCTAAATAAAAGGAAACGTCATAATTTAGGCATCAGGGGCGCAGCCAGAGCTTTCGTATGGGGGGGCACACCAACTTTGAGGGGCACCCCGGGGAAAAAAGGGCACTTTTTAACGTAACCTAAAAAACTTAATATATCTTTGTTTATATAATTTTTTGGGCATCTTTGGTTCAATAAAAATGCAAAGAAATCATTGACGGAGAAGGAAAACTCGATTAAAACCGAAAAAAGGAACGAAATATCACCAAAATGTCATGGAAGTAGCCAAAACACTACTTTTTTGGATAGATTTAAGGGCAGCCAACTCATGCAAGTACTTAACATCAGAGAAATCAGCGGAGCATGTGATATCTGTTACAATGTGCAGGTTAAGGCATATTGGAGTCGAAAATTTTCTGTTATGCCCACTGGTTTTGTCGTGACGAGTGAGCCCTAGCTGAATGCGGATTAAGTTCCTTGCCTCCCACAATCGCCGTGGGACGAGGAGTAGTATAGTGTCTTTGGAAGAACACATTTTTGCTGCCGGAAAAATTTGGGAGATACATTTTGAACGCGTTTATTAAGTTCCATATTCTCAAGGCTCGGTCCCAGTAAATAAAATAAAGAGTAACTAAAACGTGAACAGGCCGGTGGTTTGGATGGGGATAGTGTGACAGGGCTGAAAATTGTGAAAACTATTTCTTCATTTGAATTAATTAGTAGAAATCCTGGTTTAGGGGACTGTGCTCTGAGCTCAGGGGCACATGCCTTTTATCATCCCTTCCCAGAATCCACCAGTATAATAAGCAATTTATATAACCAGGGGTGCCTAGGTATCACAAGCCGTTTTAGAGATTCCTCATTCCCCGTTAGCTCCGTTTTACAAGGGGAGTTTCCATTGGGTTCTTATTCCCAATCTATTCAAGACCAGCTCTGGGGCCCCCAAGTGTGGATCAGAGGCCTCCAGAGCAACTTCCCCCATCCCCCAGATGCGCCTCCAGGGAATAGACTAGCTCAGTGACCCCGCCCCAAGATAATGGGAGTTGGCCTTGTGTTCTTATTATCTATCTATTCAAGATCATCTCAGGGGTCCCTGATGTAGATCAGGGCCACAGAGCAGCTCATGCTTCACCCAGGGACTAGACTAGCTCATTGGTCCCAGAGATGAGGTCATCAGACTAGCTCAATGGGCCACAGATGGACTCATGGGGCCTTAAACCAGTTCAAGAAGCCCCAGAACAGTTTAAGGCGCCAGATCACTTCAGGGGCCTCAAGCCAACTTAAGGGGCTCTCACAAGCTCAGCGCACGGACCAGCTCAGGGTACCCTCAAAACCTAGATCCGCTCTTGGGCCCCAGATCAGCTCTTGGGGCCCCAGATCAGTTCAGGGGCCTCAAGTCAGGTCACGGGGCAAGATCAAGTCAGGGGCACTAATTCAGCTCAGGAATCCCTCACCAGCTCGGGGCCCAAGCAGTTCAAAAGCCCCAGAGCTGCTCAGGGGACACCAGATCGGCCCATAGGGCACCAGATCAGCCTAGGCGACAAACAATCAAATCAGTGGTCCCCGACCAGCTCGGGGCCCAGATCAGTTCGGGAATACCAGATCAAGTCAGGAGGCACTTAATCAGCTCAGGAGCCCCATACCATTTCAGGGACCCTCACCAACCCCTGTGGGCCCAGCTCAGCTCAAGGCCTGGGAGCTGCTCAGGAAATCACGTAATTAACCTAGGAGGCCCGGGTCAGCTTAAAGGGCATAATATTATCCATGGGGCACCAGACTAGCTCAGAGGGAATAAGATGGGCCCAGGAGACACACTGGTGACTCAGCAGGCTCCAGATCGACTCAGGGGCATTAGTTAAGTTCAGGAGGCAGTATATCTGCTCAAGGTGCACCAGATCGATCAGCACAGGGGGCATGTTCAAGTCAGGGGCACTAAATCAGCTCAGGGATCCCTCACCAGCTCCGGGCCCAATCAGTTCAAAAGCCCCAGAGCTGCTCAGGGGACAACAGATGCCCATAGGGCACCAGATCAGCTCCGGCGACAAACAATCAGATCAGTGGTCCCCGACCAGCTTGGGAATACCAGATCAAGTCAGGAGGCACTTAATCAGCTCATAAGCCCATACCATCTCAGGGGCCCTCATCAGCCTCTGTGGGCCCAGCTCAGCTCAGGGCTTTAGATCTGCTCATGAAATCACGTAAGGAGGCCCAGATCAGCTGAAAGGGCACCAGATTTCTCAGGGGGGCATCATATGGGCTCAGGAGGCACCAGATCGACTAAGGGGCATTAGTGCGGCTCAGGTGGCACCAGATCGATCCGCTCGGGGTCCAGATCAGCTCCCAGCCCCCAGACTATGGCAGGAGCCTAAATCAGCTCAGGGAGCAACATAACAGCTCAGGGGACACAAGGTGGACTCAGGACCCACCAAACCAGCTCAGGGGGGGACCAGACCATCTAAGGAGACATCAATAATCAGTTGAGGGGGCACCTAATCAGCTGAAGAGGCACCATATTGACTTAGGATACAGAATAAACTTGGGGAGGCATGATATCAGCTCAGGGGCCCGAATCAGCTCAAGGGGCACTAAATCAGCTATCAGGGCACCAAACAAGCTCGGAAGCATTAGACTAACTCAGAGAGCATTATATAGGTTCAGGAGGCACACTTATTTGCTCAGTGGGGCACTCGATTGACTCAGGGGCACCAGATCAGCTTAGAGGGCAAGTAATCAGCTCAAGGGGCCACGAGATGAGCTCAAGGAGCACCAGATTGGCTTCACCCGTACGATTATTGGCGACGATGATGCAATAGGTAGACACATACTAGGTGCCCATACTCTTCCCGGGTGCTTGGAAAGGCGACAAAATGCCCTAGCTGACCGAGAAAGGTATAAAGTTGGCCAAAAATAGTTTCAATCGCTACATGCAGTCCAGTTAAATCTAGGTTCAACGGCTAGGGCTCTAAATTTCGAGCGGCACGGCCCAAATTGGGTACACCACCTGGCAATCAAAAGGGCACCCTGGCAGTGATGGGGGCACGTGCCCCCTGTGCCTTCCTGGCTGCACCCCTGGACAGTAGATCAACTCCGGGAGGCATTAAATAAGTTCAGGGGGCCCGGATCAGCTCAAGGGGCAATAAAACAGCTAATCGGGCAGCAGGCAAGCTCGGAGGCATCAGACTAACTTAGAGAGCATTACAGGTTCAGAAGGCACAATTATTTATTCAGGGGAGGGGGGGCACCAGATTGACTACGAGGGCATCAGATCAGCTCAGAAGGCACATGATCATCTCCAGGGGGCACCAGATGAGCTCCACCCGTACGATTATTGGCGACGATGAGGCATTATCTGGAAACGGATTACGTGCCTATACTCTTCCCGGGTGCTTGGAAAGGCGACAGAATGCTTTAGCTGACCAAAAAGGCACTTAATTGTTAAACAATAGTTGAAATCGCTAAATGTGGCCTAGTTCCATCTAGGTTCAACGGCGTAGGGCACTAAATTTCGAGCGGCACGGCCCAAAGGGGGTACACCACCTGGCAATCAAAAGGGCACCCAGCACCGATGGGGCACGTGCCCCCTGTGACCCCTGGCTGCGGCCCTGGACAGTAGATAAACTACGGGAGGCATTAGATAAGTTCAGGGGCCCGGATCAGCTCAAGGGGCACTAAAACAGCTAATAGGGCACCAGGCAAGCTCGGAGGCATCAGACTAACTCAGAGAGCATTATATAGATTCAGAAGGCACAATTATTTTCTCAGGGGGGGGCACCAGATTGACTACGAGGGCATCAGATCAGCTCCAGAAGGCACATGATCAGTTCCAGGGTTCAAGACCAGCGCTCAGGGGCACCAGATGAGCTCAAGGGGCACCAGTTTAGCTCTGCCCATACGATTATTGGCGACGATGAGGCATTATTTGGAAACGGATTACGTGCCTATACTCTTCCTGGGTGCTTGGAAAGGCGACAGAATGCCCTAACTGACCAAAAAGGCACTTAATTGTCAAACAATAGTTCAAATCGCTAAATGTAGTCTAGTTCCATCTAGGCTCAACGACGTAGGGCACTAAATTTCGAGCGGCACGGCCAAAAAGGGCACACAACCTGGCAATCAAAAGGGCACCCCGGCACCGATGGGGGGGCACGTGCCCCTGTGCCCCCGTGGCTGCGCCACTGTTAGGCATGTATGGAGAGAACGTGTGCATGTTTTTTGCTATTCAATTTTTTTAGATCACAGGAGTATTCAATGAAAATGTACAGCAAAATCCAAGGAACTCAAAGGCTGTGACCACTAATTGCTCCATTACTACCAACGTATCTTTTTACATCCCCATCCGCTCACTACCCTCTTACACGGCAAATGATTCCTTTGCCATCCAGCTGTGAACCTGGCACAATGTCAAGTTTGACGTGGAAATCTCCCCTCGGTGACCATGACATAAGGAGGGCGGCCTGAGACCACCCCTCTCGCCCCATTAGCCCCTGCTGATGTTGTCGAGCCCCCTGGCGTTGCCGCCATGCCGTCTGGGGACGTTTTCCAGGAAGCAAGCGTTAGAGATGCTGTCTGGGCCATTGTTCCCATCGATCGCTATCAGCTGACCAAACCACGAAAATTGTCACCCTTCTGCCCGCCGCCTGCACTGACGAGCCCGGTCTGTGTAAGAGGCTGTCGCGGGCTCCAGCGGGCAGCGACACGGGCCGCCACTGTCAGGCGTGAGTAGAAGAGCGCGAACATCATCTCAATAACTTATAACTTTCGCTTTACGCAAAGGTATCTACTTTCTGTTTGTCGGTAATTATGCAGAATTGACATAGGAACAGCTACTCCGAGCATTATCATCGGGACGGTTAGTTGGATGTAGATATTCACATTGAAACGGCGACAGGAGGAAAAACAGCACCGCCGGCAGGGTCCAGGTCACCCCACTGGGGGCGAAATTCGCACCCCCTCCTGGTTTTCCCCAGATAACGCACAAACAAAGATACTCAGAACGATGAAACCTACAGAACCTTATCCTCAATCAATTTTACGCATGTGACCAAATTTTTTAGGTCAGGTCATTTCAGGTCGAGGAGCTATCTAAGGTCAAGTGACTCAACCTCAAAACCTAAAATCAAGAGTTTGAAGCGGCGCCTAAGGAACATTAGCCAACCGATCAGTATGAAACTTTCACAATATAATAAAGTCATTAGGGTCTACAAGTCTGCTATCACGGAATTTCGATATTGGTCAATTTTTTGGTCGCCCCATTGTAAGTCTATGGTGAAAAATTGAAATGGCTCGTTTTCAGTAAAAACTGGACAGATAAAGCTGAAAATCCTCACACCGTGTATTCTTACCACGATCTTGACCATATAGTTTAATTTTTAACCATCTGACCTCTCAAAGGTCATGCCTGGTCACAGGAGTATACAGTGATTGTTTTGCCAATAACTTGTCACTGAATTGAGATAAAGCTCCTATTTTGCTTGCATTGTGCTTATATTGTCACGGGGAGTCGATTGATATGCAACATGACTATACCAGGTCACCCTGTGACCTTAACCTAGCTCGATGTCAGGTCATTTTCACAATTTGACCTAGCAAGGTCATATTATACACCATTCGATTTGCCACGATGGTAGGAATCCAATGATGCATAACTATTTTCTCTAGCTCCACTGAGTAAATATCTAGAGGGGGAAACGTACCCTGCCCTGTTGTAAGCCTATGGAACCTTCTTTGACCTATGCTGACCTCAATATTGACCTGACTTAAAAGTACTTCGTATAATTTCTCTTCGTCTTCTCAAGAGCTTTTGAACGCCGTCCGTAATTTTTCTTTAGCTTTCCTAGGAAATGAGATATGGACGGGGGGTGAAATTCCTCCCAGCGGGGCGCATCATGCCAGGAACCCCAGCGGGGCGCGTGTTAAACAGCTCAAGAAGGTAATGACTCAGACAGACCTAGGGTCGAAGGGTAGCCGACTAATCCAAGGAAACCAGAGATATATACCATAAAGAGAAACGCTGCGAAGTGCTCATAATAACATCAAAAAGCACCAAAGAAAAACAATCCTGGCACTGTTGCTCGAAAAACACAGCGAGGTGTTATGCAGATATTCTGCTGAGTTTTGCAACGGCGAAAGATATATCTGACCCGAGACATTGCACCGCCTGCTGACACCAATACAGGCGTTCTGGCACACCCAGATATGGTGCTGCCGACGGATTCAGAATAGCAAGTCGACAGGGATTCATTTGTTCTCGGCTGACGGCCGCCGGAATACGCTGGCAGCGTTCCCAGAAACGCCTTTACGTTCTAAAGTACAGCGTCCAGGGGCGCGGGCTTTCGAAAATGACTGTGGGTGGCCAAATTAGACATATCGTCAACTACATCCGTATTAACACGCGTCCCGCTGGGGTCCCTTGCATGACGCGCCCCACTGGGGGCGTTTTTCGCCCCACCCCCTCCGTATCTCGTTACCCACGAAAGCTAAAGGAAAATTACGGGCGGCGTTCAAAAGCTCTTGACAAGACGAAGAGACTTTATAATAAGAATTTTTATGTCAGGTAAATATTGAGGTCAGCATAGGTCAAAGAAGGCTCCATGGGCTTACAACAGAGCAGTGTACATTTCCCTCTCAAGATCTCTCCTCAGGGGAGCTCGAGCAAATCTTTATGCATCATTGGATTCCTCTCATCGCGACGAATCGAATGATGTATAGTATGACCTTGCTAGGTCAAATAGTCAAAATGACCTGACCTCGACCTAGGTCAGGGTCACAGAGTGACCTGGTATGGTCATGTTGCATATCGATCAACTCCCCGTGAAAATATAAGCACAATGCAAGCAAATTGGGAGCTTTATCTCAATTCAGTGAGAAGTTATTGGCAAAACAATCACTCTCGGCTCCCATGACCTGATATGACCTTTGAGAGGTCAGATGCTCAAAAACTCAACTTTATGGTGGTAAGATCGTGGTAAGAATAGACGGTTTGAGGATTTTCAGCTTTATCTATCTAGTATTTACTGAAAACGGCCCATTCTATTTTTCACCATAGACTTATAATGGGGTGACCAAAAAATTAACCCCACCTTAGGTCAAAAATATCTAAATTCCGAGATAGCAGATTTGTAGACCCTAATGACCTTATCATATTGTGGAAATTTCAAACTGATCGGTTAGCTAATGTTTGCTGGGCGCTGCTTCAAACTCGTAATTTTAGGTTTTGAGGTCGGGTCACTTGACCCTGAATAGCTCCTTGACCTGACATGACCTTAACTCAAAAATTTGGTCATATGTGTAAAATTGATCAGGAATAAGCTACTGTAAGTTTTGTTGTTCTGCGTCTCTACGTTTTTGAGCTACCTGGGGAAAACCAGGAGGGTGGGCAAATTTCGCCCCAGCGGGGCGCGTGTTAACCCTCGCCCCACCGGGGGCCATCGATGGCCCCCCTAAGGTTTTTCCGGGATAGCAGAAAAACGACGAGGCGCAGCACCGCGGTTGAGGGCTCTACCTCTCACTGCATCATTTTCCCATCATCCCTGAAATTTTTACCCCGGGTCACCCAAGGTCAGGTCACCAGACGAGGTCAACCAAGGTCACCTCACTTCACCTTTAGAGCTCTGTAAGAGCTACATTTCAAAGTCGATCGATTTGAAACTTCCTACACTTCATGACCCCTCCAGGGTCTACAAGGTGTATATCCGGGATTTTTCGATTTCGTGCTCTGAGGTCAGGTCACGAGGCGACCTCTCCCATTGGAAAAGCATGGGGAAAAGCTATTTCATGATATAAAAGCCACAAAAATTATTGCAAATACTCAGACTGCTCAGAACAACGTTTTTGGACACCCTTTCACGGATCCCAGGGGTCATATTTGCCCTTTGACTTTTCCAAGGTCATCCAAGGTCACCAGAGGTCAAAAACAGTATTTCGACAATAACTTTTGACCTAATTGAGCTAGAGCGGTGAAACAAACACCATCGTGTTTGTCTTGTCACTGGCTTTTATTTGATATACGGCAAGGTCACTTTTTGACCTTTCGTGACCTCAGGTCATATTAGGTCACGAGGTGACCTCTGGCGGTTAAACCACTGGCGGGAGGTCTTTACGTTCCACATAGCGGAAAAAGTACTGGCAATTTGCTATCAAATGTACTTTACCAGGCCTCAATAGCTCTAATGACATAACAGTTATGCCCAGTTTGCTTAATCATTGCATATTTGAGTGAAAATAGCCGATCTTGACCTAATTTGACCTCTGGAGGTCAAACCATTGATCTGAGCACTAAAACATGCGAAGTAATTTCTTACTGAATTCACGCGAGCTTTCTATTGCACTTTGCAGATTTGCGCTAACGCCCATATTTTCGGAGTTAGAGGGGGGCCATCGATGGCCCCCCGGTGGGGCGAAGGTGGCGCCGGACCCCCGGTGGGGCGCGGGTTAAGAGTAATATTCCATTAAAAATGTTGTTGTCCTGTCCTACTTGAACCGTCTTGAAAAATATGCAACCCATTCCTTCAATCCCTAAGATGAAAGTGACGGAGAATGGTTCAGTGGTAAAGCACCTGCCTGCTGAGCCAAAAGTCTCGGATTCATGTGCGGCAGAGTCTCTGAATAAGGTGCTCTGATCCCCGAAATCCCGCCAAACAGGGTGAGAGTTGGCGACGCGGTAAATCCTGACAGCTGGTGCGTCGTCAAAACCCACAATTATTCAGATGAAAATAACGAAAATTTGAAGGATTCGTTAACCCTATTCTTCATCCCTTTTAAGTTTGGAATTGAACTCTAAGTATGTACTCATAAAGGTCAGACGTTCAGTACGTGTACAACAGTTTAAGCGAAATAAAAAATAAGCAGTAACACTTGCCCTCACTTTCACCGTGAAGGCTTAGAGGCTATGTATTGAGTTTGAGTGTCATAGTTTCATGTTCAATTGTCACAACTTGATAATGTTGGGCTTACTGCTGTTAGCATAATTTTTCTGTGATGTTTGCCTAGCTTCATCGCGATGGTTGTGATGCCATACTCTTGTGCCACCTCGCACTGAGTCAGGTGCTTGTGTCCGGCTGATTGGTCGGCGCAGCCCGGGAGCCGGGTCTCAGGCCGTGTGATCACATGTCTGGGTCAAGGTCGCAACCGTGCGGGGGAGGGGAGGGTGGGATGGGGGGAGGGATGGAACTTTCGAATATGTGCTCTGAATGATTGTTTGTGTATCGATTGCGTATGGGACGATGAACAAGACTCGAGGCTAATTATGAAAATTACCCCGGAGAACGATTTGACATTTTATCACCAAATGCACTATAAATATAGATTGAAAATCAACAATTGGATGATGTTCAATGATTCCTGTTATCTAAATATGTTCCATATTTCCTCTCACTCAAATGTCAGATAGTAGGCATTGTGAAAGTATAGATCGCATCTCCATAGTATCGTTTAATGTCAGAGGTTTACGAGATCGCGTGAAGCGTAGAAGCATCTTCCGGCATCTAAGAATTAAGTATAGACAGAGCATCATTTTTTTGCAAGAAACTCATTCGAAACCTACGGATGAAAGCTCCTGGCAATGCGAATGGGCCGGTAAAATTTTCTTCTCTCACGACCCTGGTAGTGGTCAGAACGGGGTGGCAGCATTGATGCCACCTGATCTAATTTATCAAGTCTGCGAAAAAAACACATTGCGATTCAGGACGTATCATATGCTTACAGCTACTAGCCCTACCTGATCCCTTCGTTTTTATAGGAGTTTATGCGCCACCAGTCGACGATCAAAACATAAAATGTCAGTTCCTGGAAAACTTGAGAGAAATTCTCACCTGTTTTTCAAACCACAAAACTTTTCTTGTGGATGATTTCAACATAAAAATGAGTAACTTGGACACCACCAACACCAGTTATCGAAACACAAGAGCCTCTTCAAAACTGTCTGATATTCTAGATGATTTTTCTCTTGAAGATTATTGGTGTTTCAAGCATCCAACTTCTAGGCAGTACACTTGGCGTCGAACAAACCCCATTCAACAGTCTCGTATTGACTTCGTTTTCACTAGCCGAAACTTACTGCAGAATAACTTAGTGAATTCTAAGATTGAAGCGGGTATATTAAGCGATCATAGTTTTGTCGTTATTTGTGTAGAGATCAGTAATGACAAGAGAGGTCCGGGAATATGGCGTTATAATAATAGTTTGCTAAGTGATGAAGGTCATTTAAATGATGTACGCAGATAAATAACGGCCGCAAAAGACCATAAAGGTGCTTACAGCGATGTCCATGACCGGGGTATCCTTGTCGAGCTACTGCTTAGTAACATTCGTGTTCTGGCAATTAAACGAACTAAGAAGATAGCTTTTGAATTGCGTAAAAGAGAAAATGATTTACATCAGACACTAAACAAGCTAGAAAGCACTGTTGCCACAGATGCTTCGCCAACGCAAATGGCTGAATTTGATACCGTCCGGAAGAAACTTAATGCTCTGAAAGAATCGCGCGGCAAGGCCGCCATTGCCAGATCCCAACTTAATTGGACCGAGCTTGGCGAAAAACCTTCGTCCTATTTTTTCAAGTACGAAAAGGCTAGGGCTTCTAGTAAGCTTATATCTACATTACAAAAAATAATGGTAATATTATCCGCGGAAACAAGCACATTCTCAACGAGTGCACATCGCACTTTACAGCATTATATGAATCGAAACAAACATCAACCCCTGACTTTTCAAAATTTGCTATGGATCAAAATGATCCACACTTATCCGATAATGAAAGACGTTTGTGTGAAGGTCCGATTACGCCAGGAGAAGGAAAAATAGCTTTAGAGGGAATGGCCAAAAACAAAACAGCAGGCATATCAGGCTTTTATGCTGAATTTTTGTGTTTCTTTTGGAACGACTTGGGAGAAATAATTACCGATTACATCAATGAATCCAGGCAGAACGGAAAATTTGCATTACACACCGACGCGGAATACTAACACTAATTCCCAAAAAGGGTAGCCAACTATTATTAAAGAGTAAAAGACCTATATGTTTGCTAGATGTGATGTACAAACTTGTTGCCAAAATTATGGCTTCACGACTCGCTCGAGTCATTGATAAAATTGTTCATAGAAATCAGTCTGGGTGCATTAAAGGAAGATTTATCGGTGAAAACTTGCGAATAATAAATGATGTTATTGAATACTGTGATATGGATAAAATTCCTGGTGTATTAGTAGCACTAGATTGCAAAAACGCTTTTCATTCCTTCGAAAATGACTTTATGCTATTCGCCTTAGAATCATTCATTTTCGGCCCTGATTTTATATCCTGGATACGCCTGCTTTATAACGATGCCTATCTCGCAGTAATTAACAATGGCTTTACCTCGGAATGGTTTCCATGTTCACGAGGGACCTTCCAAGGATCTCCCATATCGAGCTTTCTCTTCAACATTTCTGTTGAGCTACTTGCAATTAAAGTTAGTAAAACTCAAGCTATTAAAGGAAATTCTGTAAAATATGGAAATAAAAATGATCCAATATTGTGACGACACAACCATGTTCTTTTCTGACGAGCAGTCGGTTCAAATCTTGCTCAGCTTGTTGTCAGATTTCAAAGACATTTCCGACTTAGAACTGAACTTCGATAAAACTAACATAATGTGGTTAGGACCACTACGCTCCAGGAGTGATTCAATCGCTGGTATTACTGCAGTGGCTAAAGTCAAGATCTTAGGGGCATGGTTTAGTGCAACGATGCAGTGCCAGAATGACAATGTAACACCCCTAATACAAAAGATAACAAGCTTAACAAATATGTAGTCCCAGCGTAAGTTAACAATTAAAGGAAAAATTGTCGTTACAAAATCACTTCTGACTTCGAAACTAGTTTACGTAGCATTATTCTGTTCTCTTTCAGAGACAGATTTGTGCCGTATACAAAGTATAATAATGAAATTTATTTGGCGAGGAAGGTCACCAAAAGTAGCAAAACAAGTCCTGTGCCAGAGTATAAAACATGGGGGTCTAAATGCAGTGGATGTTTCCAAATTTTGTGTTGCTCTTAAGTTGAACTGGGTAAAACGCATATTTATCTGCCCGGAATCAGACTGGCGATGCCTGCTCCAACTCAGGCTTGGAGACTTCGACCTAAACGACCTGTTACGGATTCACAAGTCCAGCTCATTCCTAGATAAGCTAAAAATACCAAAGTTCTATAAAGATGCAATAAAAATGCTTCAAGCGCTCAACAAATTTGACACTACTAATGCAAATGAAATCCATTTACAATAATTGTGGCATAATGACGAGATAACTGTAAATAGAAAAACATTATTCTACCGAAATTTCTATGCGGCTGGAATTAAAAGCATTGACCATATTGTACGAGTAGATAGAAACCTAATGAATCTGAATGAAATAAGACAAAAATATCCTCAATTGAGAACAAACTTCTTAAAGCTACATTCACCTAAAGCAGCAATTCCCATAGCATGAAAAGCTGCTTTGTTGCGAGCTCCAGGCACTCGGATTGACCCTGATTTGGAGAATGAAGTTATATTCATCGACGAAAAGAAGAAGATGTTCCCTATTAAACATTGCAAAACCCGACATTTCTACAACAAACAGATAACAAACAAAATTCCTGCAGTCACACAAAAATGGGAGCAAGTGGGATTTCAACCGCCTAGCTGGCTTCGCATCTTTGAAATACCTTACAAATGCTGTATCTCAACTAAACTTCAAACCTTACACTTCCGTATTATTCACCGGTACATCCCCACAAGAAAGTTTCTAACTACTCGTGGAATAACTGTTAGCCCACTGTGTCCTCACTGCTTTCGGATAGACGATCTTGAAAATTTCTTTTTCGATTGTGACTTAGTTAAACCACTATGGGACAGGGTATTACCATTACTAAAATCAAAATTCAATTTAGCCAATGATTTTGTCTGCTGTAAAACTGTGCTTCTCGGAAGTCCTAATGTACAATCAATTATAAACTTGGTATTGCTACTAACGAAAAACTATATATTCAAGCAAAAATTAAGCCATCAAGGTGTTGCAGATCTAAATATGAACCATCTCCGAGAGGAAATACCGAAATTCTGTTTTACTGAAGGTTCAATTGCAAAAAAGAAATACATTACCAAAACATATTGAAAAATGGAAGCTTTTATGGAATGGCGAAGTTCCTGCCTTATCATCTCGTTCCCCGGTACTTGAAGGGGTTGTTCAAAACAGGCATATGTTGACTAGTCTACTATTTTGAAATGTAAACAAGTGTATAGGGTTGTGTTTCCGTCATTTCTGTTGTCTTTCTGCGGCGGCTGGCACCTACGTGCCATGGTGCACCCTCTGTTGCTTTTCTCGTGCCTGCTTCGTCTTTCGCTTCCGCATGAAGTTACGGGTTCTTATTCGGTTTTGCTGCTGTGCTGTGCGTTGAGCCACTGCTGCCTTGTATCTTCGCCAAATAGGTGACGCGAAGCGGGCGCATCAGTACAGTTCTAGGACCTGTCTGGTGTGTTCTGCCTTTGATGTGGGTAAACTCTCTGGCTGTGTGCCAATGTGGGTTCTCGTTTATCTGACCTAGGTTTCGGACAGCTATCGCTGGGTACGGATACTAACAGGTGCGTGATACTTGCCAAACGTGCAATGACCATTTCTTGTGCAACGCTTGATCCTGATAAGGGGGACATTTGAAACATGTCGTGTGTTCTGATGACTGAACTGAAAGCAGCTGTGTACAAAACATCCCACCAATCGAAAAACCCTATTCTTCATCTTATTCAGGGAGCCCAATAAACTCTCAGACCGAAAAATGCCTGTATGCAACCGGAAGTGTCAAACACGAGCTGTCCAGGAGGTGGGGATTTGAGTGACTCAATATTCATGGGTATGGGATAATTCTGGGGGCCTGGTCGCAGACTCAGAGGTTCAAAATTGATTAAAAGGGGCCCAGAAAAGTTTTCACAACGTTTTCGGGGACGCAGCTTCTAGAACCCGGGCTTGCCCCCACGTTCTCCACTTTTTGTTGAAATAAGGGGGTCCTGATTCCCCAACGCCCCCGGATCTCCAGCCATGCCAAGAGTGGGATGATCTGTCGACTTCTGCTGTGAGTTTATATACCAGTGCATTGGCGGACGCAGGGGGGAATTCCGGTCATGCCCCCCAAAGCGCTGGAGGGGGGCCAAACTATCTTTTGCCCCCCTCCCCCAACGCCGGAGAAATTAAAAGAAATGTTTACACTTAGTCTGTAGAGTAAAAGATCTTCGCTACCACCCCCCCCAGGAGAGCGATCATGTACTTGGAGAGGTAGCTTATACTATGTCTATCGAGCACCCAAATTGTTCGTCCCACCCCCCCCTAGGAGGAGAGGCAGACCTGGGTTTGGCGCCTTCCCCCAAAACTCGGGTCTGCGTCCGCCCCCGTACCAGTGCACCCGTGCAGAAGCAGGCTGCTTCTGCAGGTGTCTCCTAATGACAAGCCACGTGAAATTCAAGAGTCTTACATCCCAGTGATAAACATTTGGAGCATTCAAAAACGGAAACTAGTGTCAGATTGTAAACTGTATGAGGCACTCTTTGCATGTTTATTGAAACTGTACTTGTAGCTCGTGGGTACGTGCAGTAAAAGATTGTCGGCGTAAAAAATGTTACCTGTTATCTGCTTTTCAAAAAGTTTGTGGGCCTACCTCCCTTGGAGGCGAACTAGCAGAAATCATTAATAACAGATGGTATGCAGCTAAACCGAAACAGAAAAGCACGTGATGACAACTTCACAGAAAGCTGACTTGCCAATGATTCCGCTAACAGTGTAACAATTACCGTGAAAAAGCCGCTGACCGCTGCAGATACGTGAAGCGGTGCGGAGACCCACGCGCGGGCAGCGACTTATTACGGACGGTCACATCAGTTAGAGGTGCCCGGTGGTTCCCAAACAGTTCACTAGAGACGTGATCTGGTAGTGAACACGGAGTGTGTGAGCGCTGTGCCGGCGGGAGAGCGGCGCCCGCGGCTATTCTGGGGAGCACGCGGCCATCCTTGGGGAAGTTCGGCAAAGCACGGACGCAATTGAGATTTCAGATGTGAGGCATGCAGCCGTAGAATTATTTGATTTGTGAGGACTCATGGCGAACTTCATTAGAGAGAACATGAGTCAAGTTCAAAGCCAAGAAAGACATCAATTATCAAGATAAATTTCAAACGACCAGAAGGGAACGTGTATTTCACCTGACACGACAAAGAGGACAATTCAGGCTCAGTAGGCACCCGAGAAGGGGAGTACAAACCCTTCTGTGCCACAGACGCTTCTGTGTTTAAGTGATAGAAAGGGACGAGCTCGCGGAAAATGGAAACACTGCACAAGGTTACAAAATACACACGTCTAATTCATATATCTCTCCATCGGAAACGGTCATCTCAGCGCGCACCATGGACTCTACAGCCATCAACAATGCAGATGAACGTTGACTCGACACGAAGTCACGCAGTAGCACTAGGGAAAGGTCACGTGACACCATACACCCACGCCTTTAACGTTCAAACAGCAAGAATAGCAGAGTTTTGCATGCAGGGTGCTAAAAAGAGAACGGGTGGTTTATTTGTAAACCAATATCCCTGCCATCAGCCGTAAAGGACGGACAAATATATTTAAGTGTTTGGGTATTCTATTTCATGGCAAGCCTTTCAGTTTGATTGATGTAGGAGCCCAATGTAATCCGACAGAAGGCCTCCTGGCCTCTCTTGAAATGACTGTAGCACGCAAACGCGACAGTGTGACGTACGGTGCCATTTCGACCGGCCGGCCTGAACTAACAGTTGTCTGCCGCAGCAGCAAGGCTCAGTCCAGGTCAGCTGAAAATAGACCAATTTCTAGGCTAAGCACACCTAAAGGTGAAAACCTGAGTCACTGGGCCGTCGGCTGTTGTGGGCATGGTTCGATTGCGTGTTTTATCGCCTTGATTCATACGCACAACATTGTTGTCGATTTTAGTGCAAAATAAATCGAACTGTCCTAAAGCACTCCATTATGCACAAAAAAACATACCCCGCCTATATCTTAACCATCGCTTCCAGCTGTACAGAGAAAGTATTGGTGCCGGCTCGAGAAATGGATGAAATTTGTATTTTAAAAATATAAATCTCCTTACATTAAAAAACCTTCAGTTGAAATTCAGTAACTCTTGAAAGTTTCCACAACCTTCCTTAATAAAGCAGGTACTTACCGCTTGCGTGGCCTGAACATTTTTTTTTGGGAGGGGGGGTTTATTGACGCATCACTGCCAGGGTCACATGGCGTCACCAACTCTTTCCCTCTAGGAAGGATTTCTCGGGAGCCAGCTTGCTCCTTGTTCAGGGAAGCCGCTGAGGGTTGCCTGCGTGGAAATCAGCTGCGCTGACTACTCCACTACCGCGTCCCCAAAAATATACCAGTTCTGTCTCACTTGGTGCTATGAATTTATTTACCTACCATGGCTCAAGCACGGTGATATTTTTTTGGTGGCAAGCAGCAATCTTTCCCTTCGAACCGATCCATGCTTCCTCAGCAGGCCAAACAACTTATCTTAAACACCCCGATATCTCGTTATTTTCCAATTTCAGTCACAAGCCCAGCCAGTTTCCTTGCCGCTCCCTTAAATGCGACAGTTTCAACGAGCAGTGAGAAGCTCGGGAGCAGGTTGATCTCAGACATCAAATCACATCTCGGACTATTGCTTTCACACGTCCGTGTGGTTTCATCAGACATTTAATATCAACTTAACGCACCATTGGCGGACCTACGCGGATCTACACCGGCCATTTAGAAAGAGGGGGGCAACCGGGCCCAAAGTGGGGAATTAGTGTTTTGGAAACAATACAGCGGAATAGTAGTTTTTGGGAATGCCGTTTTACAACGCCGTTCATATCGCTTATGAATGCCGTTTTCGATTTTTTTACAACCTATTTTAAGACGCCTTTTGCACACAAAAAAACTCTTTAGAGATTAAGAAAATGTATACTTAGCAACTGTATTGGGACCAAATGGGGTATTTCTCCATGGGGGTATCTGGGGTATCTCCCTATCAGAAACGGTGATTTAACTGTGGTGATCGAACTGTGGTGATTCAACCTCCCATTTAAAAAAAGAATTAAACCAAAGATGCATGGGTTTCAGCACATTGTTGTCGGCTCATGCTGCCGACAATGCTCACATTTTTGCAAAACGGTGGAAATAATAGAAGGAAAGTGGGGGTACGCTGCCCATGCCTACCCCGGTAGTGACGTGGAAACCATACTTAGACTGTATTTTACATTATGCACTCAAAAATAATGCCGAATAATCATTCACCCTACACCGCTCCTCACGTCGAGAAAAATACGCATGGGTTAAATATATTCCGAATCCTTAAAAAATGCATGTGCTGTCGACTGCCTCGGCAAGTAGACGAAATGTGCGCATCAATGCCTGCCTCTCACATGTTTAGCTCAAGGGCCGAATTCCGGAATCACGCTAAGGCTTATGTCAAAATTACCTGACTTAAAACCAGTTGTATGCGTTTTGAGTTTGGGTAGACTATGGAACGTATCTTTTTGGTCCATGTCTTGCATTGCAACTTAAGTTTTTACCCAGACTGTGAAAATTTATGGGCCTGCAACTGGTTAGCTATTTATGCAGTAATTATAAATAGGAATTTAAGTGTTATATGACTCCGCCAGTAATTGCGCTATGACTGTTGTTGGTAAGAAACAAATACCAAATAGAGAATCCCCACGTTCATGAAACATGAAAAAGTTTTATATGATACCCCTCGCATGAAAACATGAACATGAAGCAATGAAAGCCGAGGGAGCAGTTTGAATACATCGATTTCAAACATGTGCAGTGACCAGCGTATGGTGGCGTACGCTGTCTGTTAAAACTACCTCCAGCAGACTACTCGCATGCCTCACAGAGTGCCAGGGCTCACCAGCCCCTGCAGGCTGCTGCTGATGTTTGCTGCTGGAAACTTCGCAAGAACAATCACTACCGTGGATACATGCAGGAACATCTACACGCCATAACCGAAAACTGTTTGCTTACGTTCTTTATAAGCATGGAAAACTTTAATCATTTATAAGCTGACTGATTTCTGATAGTTCAGTCTTCCTGAAGCAATACAGCCCGGAACTGGGCGGTAATTCTCAGGTCCTATTCTCGGCGAGAGATACGAATGGGACTGCCACACTAACAGCTGGTCTGCGTGGCTGCTATATTTCCAGTCAGAAATGGATTCTCGGGAAAGATGAAAACATATCTTCAAGTGATTTTGGGTTTGACGCACAGATGCGTCGAGTCGATGCCTTTCCTAATGATGTAATTAATATTGTGTTATTCGAAATCACAGATGAGTTATACACCGACCATACACTCCATTATGGTTTATCGCTGAATGTACGGAGGCACAGCATAGAACAAGAGTGAGACAAACATGTAAACATAGCCGAAATAGGGTCGCAAAGTGTATCAGGGTTCCACAACTGATGCAAACAATACATCTATGTTTGAACCGCGGTGAAGTGGGCTCATCTAAGATCTTGTACCTGGCAGCCACGTATAAATATTACCACAAATATAACACTCGCTTTTGGACAATTAAACTAGGGCGATATTTTCGGCTAAAACATTGCAACGTGCAATACGGTGGCTGTTTCAGGGTTGTGAATACTTACACACAACCCGCACAATGATGCACTGAAAAAGGCATACCACTCTATCACACAAAAACGCGTGCCATAAATCTATATTACAAAATTTAACACTTCTCTACCATGGTGCCCGGAGATTCCGCACACGACTTAAACGCATGCCAAAAAACAATATATGTTATTTTTGTTTTCCATGAACAGCAATACAAGCGCACACTTATCTACATACACCGGAAAGAAAGGAACAGTTACACCAAGGTGTCCGGTTGTACATTCATCACATAGCTTACAGCATCAACTGGGGGCCCAATGTCAGCAATACAGCATCACGGTCTGAAATTCTCCTTTCATCCTCCTCCACGAGCTCCCGTTCCCAGGAAAGGCTCGTGCACCCATTGTTGAAGTATGTACCACCAGCGTCCTCCTTTGGTCCCACCATGAGGAGCGGCTGCGCCACGTGCATCTCCAGTCACTGACTATGTATTCTGTGGCCACTCTGTTATGCGCAGTATTCGTGCCATGCATTGCTTCAGAGTCGCGGGTCCGCTGATTTTCCCCCGAATGAGTCTCGATCAGCTTATGATAGGCCATAAGCCCCTGAAGATGCAGCGACCACAATAAGCTACCAATAGCCACTGCGAAGGGGAATCCCTAACCTAAAATTGCCGCAGAGATGCAAGGGGCCTATACTCACAGGGATCAGGGACATTAAGCATTAGGACGAGGCTCTTAAATCCAGCAGGAGTTGGACCTTATTCCAGTAGCGGCCCCTGGATGCTGGGTCACCACGCTGGAAGAGGGCCCCTGCCACCAGTGACTTCGCAGATGCCAGCGGTTCCCAGACGATCAGCGGCACTTGGGCTGAAGCTGGAGCAGTCCTTCAGGAATCAGGTGACCGACAGGTAAGTACAGGATTCTAAAGCCGTCAGCATCGGGGTTTTCAGGTTCCTGGGAAGTTCGAGAACCCTCCGCCACGGACGCCAGATCTCCCAATGAAAAGGACCGGCAGACTGTCATCTGACACGAACTACAGAAACAGAACTCACGAGTTGGGCCTTTCTTGAGTCAGTCGTGTTCAGGCCCCAGCCAGTGGTTTACACGCATTGTCCCAATTGACGATGGTACATTCCAGCCTCAAATATGTCCACCTGAACGCTGTCAACACCCAGAAAACGTAAGCGAAGCTCCTGTCTCATTCATCTGACCTTGGATATAACGGCTGCATTTGTTTGGAAATAGCCACGTCATGACACAGACGTTAGATGCGCCCTAATGCATCAGCGCCTGGGTGGTCATTTTTTAGCCCCTCCTCCTCCTCCCTGCTTTTCGCAAATAGCTCCGAGCAGACTCAAATGAGAGACGCGTTGCTTTGCAAACCAGAAAGATGACCAATTTTACAGCCTTTGGTCGTATTTGATATCAGGTCAGTTCATGTCACCGAGTTATGACGTCATTTACAAACTCTTATAACGTGACTTTGCACTTCTAAAATCCACTAGACCAAACTAGAGTGAAGCTTGGCTCCTAAAAGAGCTAAATAAAGTTTCTTAACATGACTCGAAGTTCCTGGAAATACAAAACCCGTTTCCGGACCCATCATTTTGAGGTCAGGTCAATAATGAGGTCACCAGAGGTTGCCAAAGGCTACGCTTTACCAATGGATTTATGTCGCAAGCTTTTACACGAAAGAAGATGCATTGGCTGGTTTGATATCACAGTGATCTGCAGTCTGTCTTTAAGTATGATGTGACATTTGGGGGGAGGGGGTGGTGCCTCAACCTTTCCCATTAAAAATCAACAAAATTACACGCACATTCCTAATATGGCTAGCTTCTCACGTTCATACTTCACGACCCTCTCGATCACTCTCATACCGCGAACTTCTAAAACCATTCAAAATTAGCGGCTTAGCACACAGAATATATTAATACGACGTGTGCCTTTTGCACGGAATTATCTGCGATAGAGTGGGCTCCGCCTTCCTGCTCGGATGTTTCCCGCCACATTTCCCTCAGCTTTGAACCCGGCTCGGGCCATTGCATCTCATCCCTGTCCCATTGGTCCATGAGGCCAGTAGGGACACTAACAAACGTGGCCAGTTTCCACGATCGGTGCGGGAATTTAACGACCATAGGAGCATACACACCGCAGCAGATTCCTTCCACGCCACTTACGCTAGGCTTAGATGGACAATGAAAAATATATTTTGGCCAACTCATTTTAGCATTATATGGTGTACGTATTTTTTCACTTTATGTGACTATGTTTTTACTAGTACATTTAACATAGTTTACAGCTGGCTGGAGGTTTAACTTGGCTACACTTATCAGTGTGTTTTTAGCCTGTTGGTGAAGAATTTGAATGCTTGTAATGAGATGAAACTAATTGGAAAGGTATTCAACACCAGCCCCCAACCACGAATCAGGAGTCGCCTTTACTGTGACGTCACGTTGGCGACAAAGCTTTCCTTCGCCCAATAGGTCCCATGTTAAAATTCGTCGATTTCAGCCGGCTCCACAAGAACAGTATGAGACGAAGGAAAACATTGTTCTTTTTCCACAATTCTACATGACATTTGTTTTCGAAATTGACCATTTGAAGGCGATATTGTCAGCTTTTCTTAAAAATAAAGGCATTCAAAGTTGGCTCTGCAAAGCAGCAACCCTCGTCCCACCGGGTCCATCGATGGCCCTCGTAAGGTTTATTTTCGGGATAGCAAAAAAACAAAGAGATGCAGCACCGCGGTTGAGGGCTCTACCTCTCATACCATCATTTTCCCACCATCCCTGAACTTTTTACACCGGGTCACCCAAGGTCAGGTCACCAGGCGAGGTCAACCAAGGTCACCTCACTTCAACTTTCGAGCTCTATAAGAGCTACATTTCTGAGTCGATCGATTTTAAACTTCCTACACTTCATGAAACCTCCAGGGCCTACCAGTCATATATCCGGATTTTTTTTACTTCGTGACCTCTCCCATTAAAAAAGCATGGGAAAAAGCTGTCTTATGATCTAAAAGTCACAAACACGATTGCAAATGTTGCTCAGAAAAGCGTTCTTGGACACCCTTTCGCGGATTCCAGGGGCCATATTTTCCCTTTGACCTCTCCGAGGTCATCAAAGGTCACCAGGGGTCACAGACAGTATTTTGGAAATAACTTTTGACCTAATTAAGCTAGAGCGCTGAATAAAAAATTATCGTGTATGTCTCGTCACTGGCTTTCATTTAATATACGGCAAGGCCACTTTCTGATCTTTCGTGACCTCAGGTCAAATTAGGTCACGAGGTGACCTCTGGAGGTCAAAGCACTGGTGGAAGGTCATTACGTTCCACATAGCGGAAAAGGTCCTGGCATTTTCCTATAAAATCTACTTAACCAGATCTCAATAGCTCTAATGGAATAAGAGCTATGCCCAGTTGCTAAGTATTGAATACTTGGGTGAAAATAGCCTATCTTGACCTAACTTGACCTCTGGAGGTCAAACCATTGACTTGAGCGCCTAAACATAGGAAGTAATTTCTTACTGAATTCACGTCAGCTTTCTAATGTACTTTGTAGATTTGCAATAAACCCCATACTTTCGGATTTAGAGGGCATCGATGCCCCTGGTGGGGCGAAAGTGGCGCCGGATCCCCGGCGGGGCGCGGGTTAGAGGGCTCCCTCTCCCATGGCAAGGATACTTTTCGATACCTTGATACTACATTGGTACCACATCACCTAGCCACAACAACAAAGCGGCAAAGCCAAAGTAATGGAAAGAAGCAAAGCAGCCCGAGTTATAAGATGCAACTGGTGTTGAAAAATAAAGATGCACTCGCCGGAAATATACAAATATAAGCATGTGGTGGCCGTATACATATTTATTTTTTTCATTTAAAATCATCATTTTAAATGTTTTCGCAGCATCAGGGACCGTTTGGTTTGTAAAAAGTTAACGCAACTTCAATCGGTCTAAACGAGCACTTCACGTTAGATGAAACATCGGCAGAAGCCCTCGGGCACATATAGCCTTTGTAGCTGCAGTGCCCTAAAACTCCAAAAATCATCATCGGCAGAAACCCTTATTTTGCAGACTGCCCACGTTCTAGCTCATCCCGGCATAACAAAGAATACATAATAATAATCAATCCCTCCCAAGCCGCGAGTGTCTAAACCCCCGTCAATTTAGATTTGTTTGTTGTTTTCGATTGTTGAACTAAACGCGCCGCTTATGCATCAGCTACTGCTACCATATTGGTGCCAAATTGTGCGACGTCACGTTGGCGACAAAGTATTCCTCGTGGATCAACCTTGTAAGTAAAGTAATCTTGATTCAACACGACATGCAAAAGTCTTTATTTAACCTTTATCTGTGGTAAAAGTTACAGTGGGACCTAATAAGGTCATGCCAGATATCATTCAAGTTATTTGGCCGATACGAACACATTGATACCATCGGATTTGTTGATTGGTCTAGATTTCATTCGTTTTGGTCCTTTGTGGCATCACACTTTAACAGATATTGTGATAAGAGTAAAAGACAAAAGGGCGGTTTCAGCGACTCTCCAAATTGTTCGTATATCTTCTGGTTCCAGAGATAGTAGTGGGGGGGTCAGAAATGACCCCCGGGTGGTCTTGGGCCCCGAAATAGCCCACGTAGTGGCATGTTATGGAGCTGCACGTGACATCGTTTTTCCCTGTGTTTACCTCCGGTGAGGCCCTCAATGCGTTAAGCACCGATGGGTCCGTACCAACACACCCAGCCTCGGGGTGTTTGCTTGGACAGTTTGGTCTCCCGTCAACGCTCACAACCTGCTCCGTCTCACAGGCTGACGGGCTACTCCGGACGACTGGGTATCCACCGCCTGTAGAACAGCCCAAGCCTCTTCCCGGATTTAGCGGACCACAGCCATATTGACCGTTCGTCAATCTGTTGTTTAATATACAATTCATCACATAGCACAGGCCCAGAACAACTGTCCCATACACCTCGAACACTATGCGCCTTTTGGGAATTGGCAATTTCTCTAGTACTTTGTCGTAATAATTCGACCCGCCTAAGCTCCAACTGAGCAGAAAATTGTTCGTTCTCTGGGCTAGATTAAAGGCAGTCAATCTCGAATAGCAGCTATTCACCTCATACTAGCCAGCTCCGCCGTGACGACTGAGCGCGGCATTTTCCCTTGAAGTTGGCACAGGCCAATACCGGTGCATCTCGTCTACTGTAGATCGCGCTTTATGGAGCAATGCCAAAACCACTGAAATTTCAACTGACCTGGTGATCCCTAATTACAGGGAGGATACAGACCGCTGACTTTGATATTTATCACGCAGACATATTAGGTTCTAAAATTATTTTATAATTATCAAGGTGAGTAAGTTCTTGTAAGTTTCTTTCCACAGGATTCGGAACATGTCAAACTATTCCTGCGTTAGCTAGTTCTCTCCACAATTTCGAGGCCACGAACAGAACTCAATTCATATGACATTGTAGAAACCTTCATCGGTAAAATGTGTTCCATCGCTAAACTTCTTCAATACCCGTCATTATACATTACCATTCTCATTCCACAGACCAAATGCCTGCTGCGCATGCTTTCGGCCTAATTCTACTTTTGCGTGTACACAAGCTACTTTGAATAACGCTTGGTTATATAAATGGCACATCCACTGCCTCTTTTGACTGAGAATGTTTGGGCAGCTTGGCCAACAGAAAGACCTTCCTTCTTCACAGTGAGGATCCCCTCACCATCACACGTCAGCACGAGCGGCACGGTAGCCGGCACCACCGCTCAGCAACAGTATGTAGATGCCCTTGACTGGAGGACCCAGTCCGGTACCACCGCTCAGCAACAGAAGATGCCCTTGAATGGAGGACCCAGTCCGGCACCACCGCTCAGCAGCAGTAGATGCCCTTAACTGGAGTACCCAGCCCGGCACCACCGCTCAGCAACAGAAGATGCCCTTGACTGGAGGACCCAGCTTCCTCGCCACGCTTCAGGCTCCTGCCTCCGAGAAGTGGCCCTAGGTATCAGAAATAGTTGTTTTGTGGCAAGCGTCGGCTTCAGAGCGACTTCTTCCTGGGGTCAAGGTCGAGCCCGGGCGTGCTGGGCGGCGCCAGCGACTTGCGGACGCCGGGGTAGTAGTTGCGGCTGAGGCTGAAGTAGGCCATGGAGACACCGGCGGAGATGCCGTGGAGGCCCAGCTGCAGCCATCCCCAGCGGCTCCACGATTCCTGCCGACCGCGGCACACGGCCAACCCTTAAACTGGAGAACGGAGCTGGCGAGGCACAGCATGACCATCGCAGTCGACACACCCATCACACCGATAATGATGAACAGCGCTGCTGACAACCCCGACACTCGGGAACGGAGCTGCAGAACGGAGCTTCGGTAGCACTGACACAGGGGAGCGGAAATGTGGTCAACTCTGGCACTGGAGAATGGTCAATCCCGACACTGGGTAGCAAAGAATGATCAACCCTGACACTGGGGGACGGAGCTGCAGTCAACAATGACACTGGGGAACGGAGCTGCAGAAATGAGCTTCGGTCAACACTGACACTGGGGAACGGAGTTGCAGTTAACACGCGCATTGAAGGCGGTCTGAGCCACCTTTGCTTGACGGGGCTGGACGGGTACCGGCCCGCCTAAGATCTCAAGAACCATGCTAGCTAACGAAAACAGTCAGGTGTTGGATAGGCCATCCAAATTTCTATAGAAAACATTTGGACCGTTTTTATATCCAATCAAATTTAAGGTTACTGGAGGTCAAGGCATGCCACCATGGGTGTAACGTGTAAATTAATATTTTCAGTCATTACACCTGAACCAATCGAGGCAGAGAAAAACAATCCAGATCATTGGAATCCTCGCAGCAAGCCGAATGGAATGATGTATAATATAACATTGCTAGATCAAACCTGGAAATTGACCTGACCTGAGGTAAGGACAAAGTCAAGTTAGGTCCAAATGCATAGTAGAACCGCAGGGATAAGACGAGCCTAATACCGTTAATATAAACGCCATACCACCATATATTACTAAATTATTCAGTTTAAGCCATTTGTCCCATGTATTTCCAATGAAGAGGCCATGATTCGTAACTGACCTTAAGTCATCGATATAAAAATACCAGAATAAATTTTTAAGTGCTCAGTGGACCAATTTTGTGACACGATTTTCAATTGAATATATTTACCCTGTTCTTACTTATGCTATATCAAACTTTACCTAAGGTAAGGTCACTTGACCTGCACTGGCAACTTGACCTGAGCTGACGCAACCTTAACACGCGCATTGACGGGGGTCTGAGCCACCTTCGCATTGACGGGGGGCGTGGGTACCCGCCCCCCCGTTAAGATCTCGAGAACCACGGTAGGTAGCGAAAAACAGTAAACGGCGTTGGACTGCCCATCCACTTCTCCATCGAAAACATTTGAACCATTTTTTTGTCAGGTCACATTTAATGTCACGAGAGGTCAAAACATGCCCGTCATAGGGATAACATGTAAATTCAGTTTTTCGGCCATTACATCTGAACAAGTAAAGATAGAGCAAAACTACTTAAACTTTATGAATCCTCTTAGCAAGCTGAATCGAATGATATATAATTTGACCTTGCTAGGTCAAACCAAGGATTTGACCTGACCTGAGGTCAGGTCAGGGTCAAATTATATAAAATGCATATCATTAAAACTGCAAAGCCCAGGCAAGTCTAATGCAGCTAGAATAAATGCTCTATCACCATCCGTTACTGAGTTATTCCGTAAAAAAACATTTTTCCCATCTATTTCCAATGGAGAGGTCATGCCTCGTACCTGACCTTAGGTCATCGATATAAAAAATACCGGAACATATTTTAGAGAACTCGGTGGGGCCATTATGTGATATGAGTTTCAATCGGATAAGTTCACCCTGCTCCGACTTATGCTATCTTAAACTTTTTTTAGGTCGGGTCACTTGACCTGTACTGGTGACCTGACCTGAGATGACCTAACCTTAAAATTTTCACAGAAGTTGTAAAAATGATGAGGAAAAAGGTATACCAAGTACGGCGGCGCTACGCGCCGCCGTTTTTCTAGTATCTGTAAAAAACTCGAGGGGGGCGGGTACCCGCCCCCGTCAATGCGCGTGTTAACATTTTGCTTAAACTTGTAAAAATAATCAGAGAAAAGGTATTCCAAGTAGGGTGGCGCTACGCACCACCGATTTTATTAGATTTCAGTAAAGCCGAGGTGCGTGCCTTGGGGCTTTACCGAGACTCCTACTGCTGAGGTAATACAGAGTCATCTCTCACCCTGTTGGCAGGGTATTGTGGAGATCGCCAAAATTATGAAGAATGACCAACCGAGATTTACACCCGGGTTCGCCGCGCGGAAAACGAACACGCTTCCCCGACACCACTGCGTGCCCCAAGTGAACGGAGTTTTGGAATGGTATAACCTTTGAAGATGGCTGAATAAGCAAGATTTGAAGATCTCTAACATTAGCATTGAATATAACTCAAAATTTTTCTTGAATTGCAATTGTAATGCTGTAAACGGAGAATCCAATACTCAGAGCACGCGTTAAAGTTTTTTCTACCAATAAGATACAGTGTTAGTGGTCTCTCTGTGCGGAAGCAATAAGAGAAATTTATAGAATCCAATAACTGCTCCCTTCTGCTCAATATCACTTTTGATATTGGTCAGTAGCGTTACCTGGCTTGAGCTTGCCGTTTTCTTGCGGTCTTGGAAATATGCTTGGATTTCCTGTGATATATGTTTTATCACCTAACCATCCACATTTCTTGTGGAAGGCATCCGATAAAATAATAACACAACACGAACCTAAATTCTTCATTATTGAACTCGCTCTCTGCTCGTCCAGAAACACATCTTTCACTGGCGCTCGTATTGTGATATATGTGTATATGCATACATATTCAAATAGTTCTGGCACCCTTAGGGTGTTAATGAGTCCTCCGATTTAGCATGGCGTCATATTCTCGTACCTAACCTGCTCTTCTAACCCGTGCGTTGGGCGTGTTTTTAGTAACTCCATCTGTAACAACGCTCTACAAGTCTCGCGTCTTTTGGGTAAGCTTCTGTCTCTTCTGGTAATAGTTTATTTCCGGTGGTGAAAATATGCATGTTCCGGACCTTTGGCTGACGTAAGGCATAGTTCTCTGACATGGCTCAGGAGCTACCATTGCCGAAAGGGGACTATTACAGACTTCGGCAATTGGGCAATTCACGACTTGGCTATGATTTGTATGCTACTACGTCTTTCTTTGGCCATTTTCATATTGATTTATCAAATAATAAGCTACTGCGTACAAAAACGATTATTTTGTCACCAAAAACACCAATTCCCACGCCACCCTTCTGTGATCTGCGGGCACCGATGCTATCAGTCTGATGTATTTGATGTATTTGATGTCTGATGTATGTACCACTCCTACACCGACCTCCCACCGCCTAGCTGTCGTAGCAAATTCACATCACAGCGCAGAAATAAGGACGATGCTGGATATAAAACAAGTCATATACATTCATATCCGGCTTTAACATCTACATCTGCTTTATCAGTGTATGGCAGTGCGATTTTGGCGGGTGATGCAACGACCCCTATCCGAAGACGGTAGCGGATGTAGCACAGATTCCTCACTCGGTTCAAAGCGATTTTAAATCGTCCTTCGCCAACGAGATCGTCCTTCCCTGGATTATGATCACCTTGTTGAGCATCCCAATGTCTTGGGTGTCAAAAACGTCTTGTAGCGGCTGACTTGAGCAATTTACAAAGCATGTAAATAATTTAAGTCATGTGTCAGTTCTAGCTTTTGTCACCGCCAAAAAGCCAAAATTTCGGATGCTCATTCGGCGCATAAAAAATTTGCTTCTCTTGATGTTAGGTTTAGATGTAATGGGTTAAACATAACGCTGACAGGACACAGCTCATCATAGGCGGATCCAGGGGGGCAAGGGGGCACGTACCCCCTCCGATCGACCCTCGGCGCCCCCTGAAAGGTCGATGGCGCCCCCTGAAATGTCGCTTCCCCCCCCAGGATGCGAAAGTCGGCGCCCACCGATAGGATTTGGCGCCCACCCGATAGCTTTTGCCGGTCATAAGTGGCGCCCCCCTGGTCCGGATGGCGCCCCCGGTCCGGATGGCGCCCCCTCGGGAAGGTGCCCCCCAATCGGCAATCCTGGATCCGCCTATGCAGCTCATTCCTCTAGAAAGTGCCCCCAACGTTGAACATGTTGGTGACTTTCTGTCAAATTCCGCGACCATGACCCAGTTCTATCCATGAACGTTAAAGTTCTCGGCCTGAACTTGGACGGTGTCCTCAGCTGGGACTCTTTGTTTCTCTTGTAACTCGTCAATGATCCCCAGCTTTGAGTGCCCCCACACATCTGAGACACCACTTACCTCCCAGAGTTATCTCACCGATAGTCAGCTCACAGGTCATCTCCCAGGTCCGATACTCCATCACTGTGCTCGGCAATGGTACCCAAACTGATAAACTTAGCTCCAAAAGATTATTAGCTTTACGAAAAAACTTATTTCGGTCGCAAAAAGTTTGATCATGTTTCGGATCTGCTGGATGAACTAAGCTGGCTGTCAGAGGGTGAACTGGCCAGGTATCACACGCTTGTGCATGAGCACAAGGTAGTGCGCTTCGGGGAGCCAGAGGAGCTGACCTGGGGATTGGAGGAGCTGACCCGGGGTTTCAAGGAGCTGGCCCGGGGATTTGAGAAGCTCCGGTTCACGCAAGAGTGCAGCACGAGGCGGAACAGTGATCTTTGTATTCCACGTTAGCGTGACAACATGGGAAAGGTCAGATCTAAAGCCCGGGGTCCTTTGATATATAAGGAACGGCTAGCTGACATGAAGAGGCTGTGTTTTGTGCCAGTTTTCTGCCGTGTCCTTAAGCGCTGCCTCTTGTCTCAGCAGACTTAACCCGCACCCCACCGGGCCGGCGCCACCTTCACTCCACCGGGGGCATCAATGGCCCCCCATAACTCTAAAAATATGAGGGCTAGCACATATCTGCAAAGTGAGTTGGAAGGCTCGTATAAATTCAGTACGGTTTTACTTCGCATATTTTAACGCTCAGGTCAATGGTGTGACCTCCAGAGTTCAAGTTTGATCACGATTGCCTATTTCCACTAAAATATGCAATGCCTACGAAACCTCGGCAAATTTATCATGCCATTAACGCTATTGAGGTCTGATTAAGTAAACTTGAGAGCAAAATTTCAGGGTCTTTTCTGCTATGTGGAACATAATGACCTCCCGCTAGTGGTTTGATTTCCAGAAGACACCTCTCGACCTAACATGACCTGAGGTCATGGAAGGTCAGAAAGTGATCTTACCGGATATCAAATGAAAGCCAGTGACAAGACATACACAATGAGGCTTAATTGATCGCTATAGCTTGATTAGGTCAAAAGTAATCGTCAAACTACTGTTTTTGACCCCTGGTGACCTGTGATGACCTCAGATAGGTCAAAACGCAAATATTACCCCTGGAATCCGTGAAATGGGTGGCCAAAAACGTTTTTCTGAGAAATCTGAGCATTTGCACTGATTTCTGTGACTTATATCATAAAACAGCGTTTCCTCATGCTTTTTCTATGGGAGAGTCATCCCGTAAACTGACCTCAGGTCACCAAACCGAAAAATCCCTGATGTGATTTTTTTGCACCCTGGAGGGGCCATCAAGTGTAGAAAGTTTCAAATTGATCGGCTTAGAAATGTAGCTATAGTAGAGCTCAAAAGTTTGAGGTGACCTTGTTCGACCTCGCCTGGTGACCTGACCTAGCGTGGCGCGGGGTAACAAAGTTCAAGAATGGTGTGAAAATTATAGGAGGAGAGGTAAAACCCTCATCCGCGGTGCGACGCCATGGCGTTTTTCTGCTATTCTGAAAAACCTCAGGGAAGCCATCGATGGACCCCGTGGGGCGCGAGTTAAAACTCCCTGGGATGTGTCATAAAAAGCTCAACGTCGTGTAGAAAGAACCACAAATGTTTTTTATAACTGTTGATGACTGTGCATAAAGTGTTAATCGTCGTCGTGTTTTATGGACATTTAGATTCACCACATATTCTCGCCATGTTTGAACTCGTGGTACCTAATTGGCGCACCCGTTTGCACTGTTTTGCAAGGTTCAAATGCTGCAAGTTGAGAAGCTAGCCTTAAATGTAGACGGGTACACCGTCGAGCAGAGCGGGTATAAGAACAGCATGTTCTTTGCACTGCCACGACAGGTGGCGGCGATGTAGGCATTAATATCCGCCTCCGGCTTGCTCAGATCAAGGCTGTCTTTCGGAAAGAGGCTAAACCCTACATAAATACTATCAAAATTTAAACCAGTGTGATGGCCTTTTTAATTTAGACCTTTAATCAGATTTTAGACATAAATTTTCTTTCAACCGCTCAGAGCTCATTTGACGATATTCAGTAGGATATTTAAAGTGTAACATGACTGCCAGTTATTCAAATGTTTTTTTTTGTTGTTTAATAAACAAACATACACAGTGCAGTACATAGTGCGTTGTGCAGTATTGCTTCACCCCAGCAGGGACATCATGGCTGTTTTTCATTTTTCACAGACAAGATTTATGGTGACAAATGTGTTTTCCGGTGATAAATACGCGTTCTGGTGACAAATTTTATTTTATTTACATCAGACTGAACAGTTTGAATCGGTTGGACAACGGCATTATATGGTTTAAAGTTTGGGAAAATCTGTACCTCAAATTTCGTATAAAATGACAAGCACAAACGCATACGAAACGGCCATTTATTCAAAGCATTGGAATTCCTTTTGTTTGTTGCCTGAACAATCGGGACAGAATCTGATACCGTCGCATTCTCAGATTGTCGAGCAGTCAGTACATCACACAAACTCAGCACACAAAGCAGGAAAGCACCAGTGACCAGGCTGCGTATCAGCAGCAGACACAATCTCGTCTGCCTGCGGCAGAGAGCGCTAGCATTACAGCTGAGTGGGGCTCACCGATTGGCTGAAGGAGGCCAGCTGTGCGGTGATTGCGCAGACGTCAATCAGGGCGAGTGCGCCCAGGCCACTGCGGATGATGACCTTGTCGGAGGTGCCGTAGACGGCGTACAACAGGTGGCTCAGACCTGTCGCCACAGACCAGGCACGGGTGACCACACTGTGGCTGGTTCACGTATACAGAGGAGCATATCCGTCAGCTGCTCGGCCCATCTCCGCATCGCATATCTCCAACGAGACGAGCGACATGGATGGATTGTAAAGAAGTAAAATATGTGCTAAGATCATCATCATTGTGACGATTGGTTAGAGATTCCAGGGGGTATTTGGCAGAGGGTTTCGTGATCTGGCAACTCAGGCTATTCTCATGTTTAGCTGGCAACTGTTGTGTGTGTGGACTCGAGGATCATTAGAATGACTCCGTCATAACTCCTGGTAAGCCCAATATGTGGTGTGAGTTTCAACTTGATCGATTAACCCTCCTTCTAGTTATGCAGTCTTAAGCATTTTTTTAGGTGAGGTCCCTTCACCTGGCCTGGTGACCTGACCTGATATGACCTTGAGCTAAATTTTTTAGGAAAAAATGTAAAAATGATGAAGCAGCTAGATCAAGTTTGGCGGCGCTGCGCGCTGCCGTTTTTTGGTCACCTCGGAAAAACCAGAGGGGGATCTAAAAGACCCCCATCCGGGCGAAGGTTAAAAAAATGTATCGCTTTAAATTTGTTATCCATCTAGAGATTCCTCCAAAAGATAAACAAGTTTGTACCAAAACCCCCAACCGGCCTAAACTACCGGCTGAGAACGCCCAGACAATACACACCCAGCAGGAAAAATGCACATCGGGCAGAGGCAGAAATATTCATCGGATAGGGACAGCAATACCCGAAGAGCAGGGACAACTGTGCGCATCAGGCTAGGGAAAAATAAAAATACAGAACAGAGACAATAACAACCAAACAGAGACAATACCCACTGAGCAGGGAAAATCTCCATCGAACAGAGACAATACCCACTGAGCAGGGACAGCAATACCCACCGAGCAGGGTAACGCCGTGCACGCGGCTGAAGAGCGCCAGTCCGTCAGTGTGGGCGTGCTGGGCAGCCAGCAGGTGGAGGTGGGCTGCCCAGCTGGGACTGGCCAGTAGGAGACCCCCTGCAGTCCCAGGCCGCAGGTGACCAGCAGGTACCAGCCCAGCAGACCGCGCGGGAAGCGCACGTACAGGTGCTCGTTGTGGCCCAGCACCTGAGATATCTGAGGGAGAGAATAATATGAGCAAATGGCGGTTGCTGGGCAAATGGCTGCTCTGAGCTCGTCCGCAAACGGGCGCAAATTGTGAGCTACGGATGCAATCAGGAAGTTTCTTGTCCAGATTGAAAGCACACGGTCCGTAAGAAAGTTTACTGGCATTGTGCAGGGGTGGGCGTTAAAGGTGAATAAAGGGGACCCACCAACCACTTCCTGTTCGGAAATATATGGCTGTTTTCAACAGGAAGGAATCTCTTGTATTGGGCCAATTTAATGACTCAGAGTTAAGTCAGTAAAAATAGAAGATTTGTGAAGACTGGCTATCAGTTTTAAGCAGGTCATCATGCAGACACAATCAGAGCAATATAATAAGCAAGTAGGCTTATGAATGAATAGGTCATTTTATAAAGTTTTCAAAGAATAAAGAGAAAACTAGTAAATTCAAGGGAGTCTGGTGCCTCCATATGACTTCAACTGAGTTATTGGCTGCGTCGGGCTTAAAAACTGGTTTCATATTTTGTTTCTCTCCACACCGACTTTCTTTTAGAATAACCGCGTTTCATATTCATCCTACTTTTTTAGCGCACCGATATCAGCCCTGTAAGCTCAGAGACAAATGAAGCGCCGATGAAGTGGTTTCTCGCCACGTTCTATCACATGGCTATTCCAGTTCAAATCCCATTACGGTCCGATATTCATTTAAAAGGCTCCTTTTAGCTCGGTGTGTGGCATACTTTAACAGGAAGGCTCTGTGGCACATAGACAGTGGGCAGCATCTAGGTGACGTGGATCCCCGTTGCAGGAGGCCTGTCTGCTGCGTTTGTTGGAAAACGAATTGTGACGTTCTTTGCATCTTCAGGCGGATATTCCATTGGGTAATGTGGGCAAGAAGAGAGGATAGGACGCATGACAGAATATGTGAGGCTGAGCATTACTGAGCAGACAGGTGGGGCTGGCCAGAGCAGAAGAGAAAGAAGGGCAGGACGCTGGTGAATAATCAGATAGAGCCTACACGACACCGAAGAAGCAAGAACAGGGCACTGGTGGACAGATGGATGGAGCCAGGCAGGGTAGAAAAGGGAGGGAGTGGTGTCGATGAGCAGCCAAAAGGGCTGGGTAGGCCAGACGATAATAGGGGAGGAGGGCGCTGGTGGGAAATCAGATAGAGCCGGACAAGGTAGAGGGGAAGGAGGGAAGACAGGGCTGGTACAAAGCTAGATAGGGCCGGAGAGGGCAAAAAGCGGCAGTGGACGGTCCGGGTAAGACGGACGAAGGAGATGGGCTGGTTGCTGACGGGACCCGGGGAGTGTGGCAAGAAGGGAGCGAAGGTTATCCAGATCGGGGCAGAAAGGGTGAGCAGGGTGCTGCTGGACAAACACATGGAGCCGGAAAACGCTTGGCTGCTTAAAAAATAACCAGACAGGGCGAACAAGACGAGAGGGCAGAACACTGGTGGGTAGTCGGATAGGGCCGGGCAGGGTAAAGAATGGAGAGGACACTGGTAAGCAGACAGATAGGCCAAGGAAACACAGACAAGGGAGCAGGGGAGGGCAGGGCGTTGCCGGGAAATCAATAACAGTCAGTCATGGCGGACAAAAGAGCTGGTGGACAGTAACATAGAGCCAGACAGGGCGAGGAAAAATGGAAGACGGGGCTCAGCTCTGGTGGGCGGACAGATGAAATCAGACACGGCATAAGAGGGGGTGGGGCGTGGGTGAACAGTAAAAAATTATAAGGCAGGGCGGAAGATAAGAGGGACATAGCGCTGGTGGACAATCAGATACAGGCAAGCAGAGTAGAGGAGCAGAGACAGGGTGCCGGTAAACAGACAGGTGGAGCCAGGAAAGACATACACATATATACATATATACATATATATATATACATATATATATATATATATATATATGTATATATATAAATCCACACCCCTGGGTAGGGCAGAAGATAATAGGGAGAAGGGCGCTGGTGGGAAATCAGATAGGGCCGGACAAAGAGCAGGGCAGAGACGGGTTATCCAGATTCGGACAGGACGGACAAAGGACAAGACACTAGCGGCTAGTCAGATAGAACCACACAAGGCAGAGAAGAGAAGAGGGCAGAACGCTGGTGGGCAGACCTATGGGTCAGAGAAATGCAGACAACAGAGGAATCAGAGAATGGCTGTCACTCAAAAAGAATCTAACAGGGCGAATGACAAGACAGGGTAAAACACAGGTGGGCAGTCAGAAAGAGCCGGACAGGGCAAAGAAGAATAGAAGGCAGGGTACTGGTGGGCAGGCACGTGGGACCACGAAATGCGGCCACCCAAAATATAAAAGGTCCTCAGACCTGAAGCGCCCTACAATTCCAGTGCACACACCCAACAGGAACAAGAGAAGAGGTCACGGCGTAAATGGGTAATCAAAGAGAGCCGAACAGGAAGGAAAAAAGCGCGGACATGACACTGGAGGGGAGTGAGGGCCAGACAGGGAAAATGAGCTCGGGGCAACGGTGAGCAGTCAGATAGAGACAGGCAGATCTACGCAGGTTAGAGTCACCGGTGGAATGGGCTAAAAATAAGCTATAGATAAGCGAAGGCTGTTCATTGATGGCCACAACATCGGGACTGGTGGGTAAAATACCCACCACATAATAGCTTAGAATAAGTCCTGTCCCTTTACAAGATACAACTTACTCAATTAGTGGGGTGAGTTGAAACAACTGAGAGGGGCGCATGTATCGTTCTCTTGATGGAACATCAGCCGGTGTTTTAATTTTGCGCTTTGTCTCGATATTGCCGAAGACTACATGTAGCTGTCTCCAGATAGCAAACACTCGTCTGCTGTCCTGAGTTATAATATTACTCAGCTCAGTGTCAGGGCTGATACAAACCACTCCACATTCCCTTACAAAGATTGCACTTTTGATAAGATGTTGCCAGCATGAAGAACGGGTGTGTTATGCCGTTATTGCCCGATGTATTTGGGTTGTGTGGTGGCAGTGTGCCAGCTTTATCAGATTTAGCTGTTCCTGTTTTAGGAAGTGGTCCAGCACGGTGCCATCTCCCTCCAGAGCCGCCCAACGGCGTTGTTTATTACTCTGTTTACAAGTGGAAGCCCAGTACCGCTGCCGCCCGCGCGCGCAAGCCTGCCACGTCCTAAAAAAGCGACACACCTCGGTGCCAAAACGCGAGCTCTAAGCCAGAGGGCCCTGTGTAGTGGAGTATCGCACAAGAGAGGGAAACCCCCAGGATATTTAAGCTGCCGTGATATTGAAACAGCTAAGTGATCCACTTCGCACTGAGCACATCAATACGGCGTACGCTTCACCCAAGTTTAGCACGCTGTTGATAACTAGCCTCGTCGTAGAACTCCTCCATCCTTGGCAAGCTTCCCAAAGTTTGTGTTCTATTTTAGGACCGCAGCCAATTAAAAAAGTCCAAAGCGTAGCGGTGAAACTAAGCTCGGCACCAAAGTTCAGCGTCTTCCATCTTCGTCACGAGCGGCTAGTATATACAATCAACTTAAAACCACCGAAAAGAATCAACTCCAACTACCAGTAGTCTACGAAAACAATGGCCCTCGGCGTCATGAATAGTTCAGCAAGCTCTCGGCTTAATTCGAAAGCGGCCATCTCGGCAGGAGCAGCAGTGATTGGTGCGGGAGCTGCAGCTTCAGCTTAGCAGCATCGACCAGTGCGAGCCACCGCAGCCGCTGGGGTATATATGTAGGTACTGCCGCAGCTACACAGCAGAGCACGCGGGCGGCTGGACTGCGCAGCTTCCCAGCCTCAGGCAGACCAGTCGCAGGCAGATCAGTCACTGGCAGATCAGTCACTGGTAGACCAGTCACTGGCAGACCTATCGCTGGCAAATCAGTTACTGGCAGATCAGTCACTGGTAGATCAGTCACTCGGAGAGCTGACTGGTCTGTCAGTTTCCCAGCGCAAACGGAAACTGGCCCCGAGTGGAATCAGGGATGGAAGCAGGAATTAATGTTGAAATTAGCGCCCATTGTGACTGGTGAGCTATTGAAACCGCTAAATTGAGTGGAGTATCGAGCTTCAGCTTTAATACAGCAAAGTGCGTGCTTATTCGAACGAAATTGAAAGGAGTATTCATTGGATGCCTCCCAAATGAAGTTTTCTGCGTCCACTCACTTTACTCATTTCACTTCCAAAACCTCTAATTTCTTAAATACCAAACCCATGACTCATATTCATGATTAAGTTACTGGTCACAGCGCGCCTTTTCCCTGGACAACCTCAATTTTCTCGGACGAAGAATGCACCATTCATGCGGTCCAAGTCTTTTAGAATAGAACAAATCTGCCAAGAATACAGAACAAATAAAATGTCATTAAGTAATGATGTGTTTCACAACTGATCCATTGGGAGGACCTGTCCGCCAATAGAAAAAAAACATTTTTAATAGATTTGCCCGTTCGTAGGGTACCTTTTCGAAGGTGAAAAATTCATTGACTGCACCAGATTTACTCTTCTGGCCATTGTCAACACCGCTCAATGTTTTTGTTTTTGTTTTCGTTTGCCAACTCTCAGGGGCCGAAGAATTTTCGCAGGGGGACGGACCCGGGCGGTGTTGACTGGGGAGGCGAATTTGAGCATATTCGGTACCGACAGCCTTAATGACCATTGGCCAAAATTTTGGGGGACGTCCCTGGTTGGCCAACAGGGGACACATCCCCCGTCCCCCGCTTTGGCGCCCATGCCAACTCTTTCTCGCTTACACAGTTTTAGACACTTCCCCCGAACCAAACGGCTGGATCCAACCGAGCCCAATTTCGTACCAATGACTGGTGAAGACGGACAATTTTGGCCTGAGAGATCAGCATTTACCTAAAAGGTATTTTTTTGCTAGTACCAATGATTTACAATGGTTGATATGACCTGTGACGTTACTCAATGCCTCAGTTCCACCAAATTAGGTATACTTCGAAAGGGCTATTGCTAACTATTGCTAATATTAAACAATAGCTAATAAGACACGTGACATCACCCCGGAGATCAATAGTGGAACAGTGCATCATTCAGACCAATTTTCAGCCCAAAAACTATAAAGTCGGACCATCATGGTTAGAGGGTCGTGCAAAGTGGCTTCCGACTACCCATGGAGGCCGAATGACAGCGCATCGAAGGCAGCCCCCTCCAACAGCCAGCGCAGACCACCAGATGTGACGTCACATCTCCTAGCATATAACATGGGAAAATTAAATGATTAAATATCCAGAATTTTGCAAAAAGAGGACCAGAATCGAACGTAGAATGTTTATTCATTGCAAATAGGATAAATTTCATTACCGTGTAATCTCACAAATTCGTAAGCGGGAAGTGCCATTAGCAGCAGTTTAACAGAAGGCTCAATGGTGAAGGAATTCCTCCACGCCCGTGTGACGTCACTCGGGCGTGGAGGATTCCCTCTTGAACGTACCTTTATGTAAAGGTATCTTGCATCGCAGGGAGTTGTTAGATGGGTGGGCCATGCTAAAAGAATATAGTGATGTTCATGCCACTAAAATATACATGCCTCCTTAGTTAACTGCCTGTGATTTACCTTGGACCCAGTTTGTTTGCACACTCAGAGCTAATCATCACTCCGACTAAGATACTCCTTTCAGCATCTCAAACTTGTAGTGTTGCATGCTCATGAAGTATTTGCTCGGCATGTATTTCTTATGTACCGTGTGTGTTTCATCGCCAATCAGTATGAGCTCCAACATGTACTTTGATGTCGAAAAATACTTCAGACCCGTCATCAGCGCCAGCAATTTTCCCGGCTATGCCTATTCACACACCGCGCTCATTTAATGAACTCCTGTTTTTTGCCAGTGCTAACGGCACCAAACTGTACAAACACCTAAGCAATATACCCATCCACATGCGTAGAACGACCCCCTAAACCGATTCTCTTTCCTCAGTCCAACAGCCGGCCCTTGAAACCACCGCCATTCTTAACACCACACGCGTAGGTTTTATAATCCGCCTGCGACCCCTCCCCACATAAGCTTGAACTCGGCATCAGCCGTGCCCAGTGTGACCTTTCTAACATCTGTGCCCCGCAGGCAAACGGCAGTCAGTGGATGGCGGCCGCTGATTGGTGGAGGCGCGCTCACATGTATTGCAAGAAATTGAGCGGAAATCTGTCCGTGAAAATGATGGAGCTTTAAACCACGAACCAGGATATTTATCAGCATTATCTTTATCAAACATTCCTAGCCATACTTTGCTCTCTATCGGCTTGATTATCTTCTCCAACCATCCGAGGCTGCTCTTCGGTACAGGAGAGACGGCGGCAAAGGTCAGCACAGGGTAGCCGGCAGCGGATTTCACGGAAGTCAGGAGCATCGCGATGTGTTGTCTGCAGTGTGGAGATGGAGTGGGGACCGGTTCGAAGGTAACCGAGGTAAGGAGGAGAGAGGCGTGCATAAAACTAAAACTTGACGTGGGACGAGTTATAGAATGTGGACTAATACACAGCGTTGCCGAAGTAAAACGTTATAATGTACCAGAAGAGGTAAGTATGTGCTGCTTTGCTCCATGTAAGATGGTGAAGTGGTACGAAACTTCATTTGGGACGCCAAACGTTGTCGATGTATTAGCACACTTCACCTTTCTGACACCAACCACTAAAACTTAAACTCTACGGCGAGAGCCAAAAGCCACTGGCGACATAATGATTTTGTTGCAGGTGAGCACTCTCATTCAATTTAATTTCACTTATCGCAGTGTCCACGAAACGTATCCATTTAAAGACAAAGTCGAAGTAATCGGCCAAGTAATGTCATGTATGTAATGTAATATATGTGTATCTATGTAATGTAATGTACAAATGTGAAAGAAGCATATACAAAAAGTTTGTCCTGCAATATGATAAAATAATTTACCGTCTAAAAACTGATATTTCAACGCAAGCACCTAGCCGAAAACTTTTTTAATACACATAGCTTGTGGTTAAATATCTCCGCTAGTGGAAAACGGTTTACGATTTCATTTGTCCTCCTAGGTAACCTACTGTACAGGCCTTTCTTCGCGGTTTTTACAAGAGCATATGGCGTGTCAACTAATGCTGTTTGTCTTGTTCTCACGGGAACAATGAAGGAGAATGCTTTTAACATGAATGATTTTTTGATTTTATACCTGAGGACATTCCTTATCAATAATGTCATGGTGAATTCTGCCATATGATGGTGAAGAGAGTCCGATCTCAGGCCACGTAGTTCTCAGTGGAACTATCATACTAAAGTGTATTTTCGGAAACAATTGAAGGCGCCCACACCCATAAACGTCAAATGCGACAGCTTTAAGAGAACCATTGTATTGAAAAGACTGTTTTCAAAACGCTACACTGTTCTTCAACACAGGAAACCAAGCTACAACGCCTATTATGAAAAAGTCAGTGGGCGACTGGGCACCCCATATCCTGTAGGTAATTTCAATGTTTCATTAGCGAGTATTTAGAGGGCTTGTACGCTGATTATATTTTTTGAATAACGTATAATGAGAGGCAAAACAGCTAATGGTATATCGACCAGTCAGCTAGCGTTTCCTGCCCAGGAGGAGGACTCATCTAGCAGTATGGGCGCTAATGACCAAAGCAGTTGAAGCATCTAAAAGCTATCGTAATTATTACAATGAGGTTCCAGAACATTGTAATGTCAGCACTAGAGAGTTTTCCTAATCCATGGAAGACAAACTGTGATCTGGACTGTTGAGGCGGCTTCAAAAATAGCAAGTCTCCATTCATGCCCCGCTAAAAAATATGCCAATAAACTTGTGTTAACATTTTAGATGAGTTGTCGTGAGCTGAGCCAGGATGGGTAGAAAAAATGAACAAATTATTGTTCAGAACACATTCTCAATCATATCATAACGATATCACAGGTCCAATTATATAACAATACGTCAGGTCCAATCATATATAAAAATATACCAGGTCCAATTATAACAATAAGTCCCCCGTCGATTTAAGTGCGAACCAATGCTTGCAGCTTATTTTGAAAAAATTCAGTCCCTTGTAGAATATGGATGCGTCATTTGAGGTGGTGCCTCAAAAACTCAACTAGAAAGACTAGAACAATTCAACATAAGTTTCTCATCTGGCTAGCCTCATACGCACACTCCTCTCGGCCTTCTGAATATCTGTCCTATTCGGAACTTCTTGCCAACTTCAAGGTATCGAGCCTGGCGAGTAGACGCGTCCCATACGTTATTCTATTCGTCCATAAAATTTTAGCCGGAAAGTTTGACTGCGCCTATCTACTTGGAAGTTTCCCTTTACATATCCCAACTTGGAATACGAGAACATCGGCAAAGATTTTGTTTCACATTCAATTTGCAAGGGAAGAAACAGTAAAACGCGGGTTGTTTTGCCGAGATGTGACAAACACAAACATATTTTTCACTCCCAGCTTCAATCTGACCTCTTTCACGATTATCCTTCTGTTTTTAAATCCCAAATAAAAAAGTATCTATGCTAAACAGCTGACGAGCCAGGCATTTGTCGTGTTATGCATGCACGTGCTTGCATGTTCGACAATGTAACGAAACGAGATGAGCTCTAATTTGGTGACGTACGATAACCTGTTGCTCATCAGTTGCAATAAATAAATAAATACCATATCACATCACAGTACCAATCAATATCATAAAACATATACGCTTTATGATGGTTTCGCCATACATCCTAAAATATATTAGGAATTCCTTGTCAATACTTTTGGCCAGTATCTTGAGCCATGAGGACATGCATTTTGGGAGGGTTAAGCAGATCCTGGATGATGTAGTCAGAAACCAAAGTTCCTTGAGTGGTTCATGTTTTTTTCAGGTGTATGTGGGAAGAGTGGGGCGTAATAAAAGATTAGTGTTTGATACATGGAGTCATGCCATCTTCTATTTTGATTTTTCATGAGTGGTACAATGAATATTCATGCAACCGGTATCTGTTTTACATTTTTATATGAATACTACTGCATCTTAATGCTAGGCAAAGTAGGCCCCCGGAGTGTTTATTAAAATAGCATGTATTCACACAAATTACAATATCGAACCACTCAACATAAGTCAGTGCGAGAAACAATAAAACACATTGTGACAAACAATAAACTGTTACGTGATGCCACGGTATTAATCAGGAGAAACGCAGCAAAAGAGGTTTACACCTATCAGGTTTACATAGCAGGTAATATGTCGATCTTACGTTTGGTGGTCGATGTATAAAAATGTCTACAAATTTGTCAGGAAAAAGAGAATAAATGGCGCCACAGACCAAGGGTTCGCATGATGCTGATTGTTTTGTTGAATTCAAATGCTTTATTCAATCTGCTGGTCTCATTGTGAACGAATTACATTTGAAAATGTTGACTTAATTCAGTTATTGTATTCATCACTTGCTTTGCTGCATCTGATGAACTACATCACTGCTTAAACATGGAGTAAGCAAAAGTATGTCTTGCAGGCATGCATGTACAAGGTACATACATACATTGTTGATTATAATAATTGTTGGGGCTTATCGACGCACCAACTGCCAGGGTCATATGGCGTTGCCAACTCTTTCCCTGTCGGAAGGGTTTCTCGGGAGCCAGCTTGCTCCTTGTTCAAGGAAGCCGCCGGGCCTTGAACCCGGGTCGGCTGCGTGGTAGCCAGCCGCGCTGACCACTCCACTACCGCGCCCCCTACATTAACCCTTGCCCCGGTGGCGGGTACGAGCCACCTTCGCCCTGGTGGGGGGGCTAAAAAAGACCCCCATGATCTCAAAAACTAAGAGAGCTAGAAAAAAGCGCAAAACGGCAATCGAAAGCTCTTCGAAAATGATATCGAAAATACTTCAGTCATTTTTCTTGTCAGGTCAATATCAAGGTCACCAGAGGTCAAAACAGGTCAAAATCGCTAATATGAGGTTTCCTCATATATCACAGAAACTCTGATAGCTAGAAACATTTTTTTTAACACCATTCGAAAGGTCGTTAGATGTGCTTTCATTACAATGGCATTCATTTTCGTGTCAGGTCAAAGCCTAGGAAGCTACAGGTCACTAAGAATTGGGCATATTCTTGGGAATGTCCATAGCCACCCATGCATAAGGGTGTTTACTTTTTCACTAATAACTTCCAAACCAAACAACATACAGCCATATTTTATGCACCATTGCAATCCTCTCGTCAATACGAATCGAATGATATATGATATTGCTATGCCAGGTCAAATTTAAGAATTTGACCTGACCCAGGTCAACGGTCTGACCCAACTTGACCTGGTATAGTCATGATGTATATCATTTGACTTCCAGTGACTATACACACACTTTGGTGATAAAATAAAAGCTCTTTCTTAGTTTATTCAAAATTTATAAAGAAAAACACCAAAAATGCTTATTTGACCTACGGTAACCTTTTAAAGGTCACAAGTCAAAAATTTTGGCATCAGCTTCAGAAATGGGCTAAGAGCAAGTCGCAAACGATGTTTGAAGTTGATTCCATCCATACTTACTGAGAAAAGCTCATTTCGTGATTTTCCCCATGTATTGAAAATGGGGAGGTCATGCTCTGCACATGACCTTAGGTCACCAATATCAAAAATCCCGGAATAAATGTTGTAGCTCCTGGCGGGCCCAATATATGGTATGAGTTTCAACTTGATCGATTAACCATTCTTTTAGTTATGCGGTCCTAAGTATTTTTTGAGGTGAGGTCACTTCACCTGGCCTGGTGACCTGACCTGATATGACCTTGAGCCAAAATTTTCAGGAAAGATTTAAAAATGATGAAGAAACAGCTAGACCAGGTTTGGCGGCGCTGCGCGCCGCCGTTTTTGGTTCACTTTGGAAAAACCCGAGGGGAGCCTAAAAAGACCCCCACCCGGGCGAAGGTTAATGATTGTCATTATGTTAAGTAGTAGCTCAGATGCAGAATGCCACTATTTCACTGTAGAAGACGTATTTGTTGATAACTTCCTCTTCTTTAAACACTTACTTGGGACTGTTATTCACCTTCAGGTTGGCGGTGCCCAAAACACCATTGAGGGAGAACCAGGACATCATTGCTGGTGCCACAGCAACGCAAGAAATATAAGTTCATATCCCTATTCTTTATATATGCTCAGGTGTCTCATTCAGCCGCGGCCGCGTCTCGACTGGACGGCTGCCTACTTCCACCTTCTCCAACATGTCCCTTCTCAGTCACCTCTGTTTCTAGCACTCTCGCTCTACACGTCACTCGGCCGACCTTCATTTAGGCTGCGGACCTGATGGACCCCTTCGACCCAAGTCACAATCTTGCGGCGCACTCTGCGACGCTAACTCAGCGCCACCGTCGTCGGGAGAGCCGCCACCCTCCATTTGCCTCACTCAAGCACGTATTTGGGCGAAAGTTAACCACTGAGGTGAGCCCCAGCGTGGATCAGGAAATTGTTTGGGCGGGAAATCAGTTTAGAATTGAGGGTTTAATCATGCTTAGACATATCAGCACTAATTTTGCTGCCGTATTCATTTAATCAGATGCAAAAGACGCAGATAACAATGCAAACAAGCACCATTTAGTGAGTATTTACTTACTCTGTGGGTGGAACGAGGGCCTGTCACCTGAATGCGTGTTAGTAAACTGTAAGCTAAACTGGCTTCTGTGAACTATAACTTTCGTAGAGATGTGAGCACGTAAGTGAGATGTGAGCATTTTAGTAGGCTACGGGTTTGTTCTTCATATCTTGTACTGCGAATGGAAGTGTTTAAAAATGCATGATGATATTATGACAAATACAAATATGTCAACCTGACCAGTATTGTGTAGCAATGTCTCCTGGACGAGAAGTATAGACTCTTTACTTTGGAATGATGTAATGCAATATGAACACAGGGCTGATTTTTCATCTCTGAGGTTCAAAGTCTACCGATTCTCATCAGTTTCACGGATCTCGATCCCTGGTCACGAGAGCAGATATCTGTTCTGGAGCTTACCCAGCGAACACATGAGATGTGTTACCGCCGACTGGGTGTAAGTTGCTTGTGAGCTCCCACGTTAACTCTGCATACAATTATACAAGTCGGATCATGAATGCACATTAGTTGGTCGCTCCTCACGGTTAGGAGCGGTCGCTCTGCACTGGTCGCTCTACGCGGCAAAGCCTTATTGGTGGCTCTACACAGTCGGGGCCCAGCGACGTTTTTCAGACACTAATGAGCGCACCCACTAACCCAGTGCAAAAGCAGTTCTCACCTTTGGATGGCCTCGTTTAGTTAATCGCCACTATTCCAATGAGTTTCGTTCTCATTAGAAGCCCCTTTGGAATGTAAAGCATTTAAGCCGGAGGTCACGTTTAACTGAGGATCTCGAAAAGGACCTATTATAAGGAGAAATGAAATAGAACAGCTTAGCAGCATTTCCATTAAACGCATCAGACAGAGCAGGCTGCCTTACAGCAGCTCGAGAATGGAGAATACACTCAGCAATTGTGTGGTGACCATGCCAAAGTGAGATGTTCGGTTGTCGCCACATTGTAAATCGGTGTCCGATCTTTAGGTAACGGTACCTCCTGAAGCTCTGATTGCATATAAGCAAGGCTCTCTCATTTGAAATATATGTGCGACAAGGATCAAGACGAGGTTTTATCCTGTCGAGGGGATAATTTGCTGAGAACAGTTTTATTTCCGATTATTTCCAAGACTTTCTTTGCAAACTTGCTTCACGCAAATGATGTCTCCTGGTGAAACAAAAATCTAGCAAGCCTAGCAATTTAGCCACGCTGTCTATCGCCACAGCTGAAATTTCAAAATGCAACGAACGCGATACTGCACTGGAACGTGATACACACTGGCAAACGCAGAGCGTGACTTGACGATCACGTGATCGGTGCAGTAGCGGTCAGCTGACTGCCGCGCTGTTGCTGGCTGGCGGTGCGTCCCCGGCGACAATTTACCTTAGACCGGTGCACGTCTCCATTGTCGGTTGTGCCCACCCCCAGCACCTTGCGCGTCTTCAGCCGACTGTGAAGGTCCCCGCTGCTGTGTTTCCTGCCGACAAGGTGCCATTGCTGTTAGCCTGCTGTGTTTCCTGCCGACAAGGTGTCATTGCTGTTAGCCTGCTGTGTTTCCTGCCGACAAGGTGCCATCGCTGTTAGCCTGCTATGATTCCTGCCGACAAGGTGTCATTGCTGTTAGCCTGCTGTGTTTCCTGCCGACAAGGTATCATTGCTGTTAGCCTGCTGTGTTTCCTGCCGACAACGTGTCATCGCTGTTAGCCTGCTGTGTTTCCTGCCGACAAGGTATCATTGCTGTTAGCCTGCTGTGTTTCCTGCCGACAAGGTATCATTGCTGTTAGTCTGCTGTGTTTCCTGCCGACAAGGTGCCATCGCTGTTAGCCTGCTATGATTCCTGCCGACAAGGTGTCATTGCTGTTAGCCTGCTGTGTTTCCTGCCGACAAGGTATCATTGCTGTTAGTCTGCTGTGTTTCCTGCCGACAACGTGTCATCGCTGTTAGCCTGCTGTGTTTCCTGCCGACAAGGTGTCATTGCTGTTAGTCTGCTGTGTTTCCTCCCGACAAGGTGTCATCGCTGTTAGCCTGCTGTGTTTAACAGGGCTGCTTTGTTGTTACTGGTGAACATAAAACAGTATTTTCGGCTCAGTTGAAGACTCGTAGTTTCACAGTTTTGTTCGGATTATCTGGGGAAATCAACGAAGGGCTCAGATCTGGGACCAAGTTTTGATTTCTGGGAATTTCCTGATGTCCTGCTCAAGTCCATGCCCAATATTCCATATACCTCTCTTATTTTTAAGTGGTTGATGTGGAGCAGTCCAGTGCGAACAACATCACTATTTTGTAGGGTCCGGATGATATTATTGTTGCTGAATTGTAGTCTTCGAATAAATAAAAGTTGTCTGCATTCAATGTGCATTTGGCAAGTCAGAAGTTTGAAATGCTGAGGTATGATAGGCATAGGGTAAGGGCGGGTAAGAGTACGCAGGAGATAAGAGTACGCAGCAGCTGTTTTGGTTACTTAGCAACCACTGAGATGGTGGATACCCTGGTATAAAAAGCAAGGTCAGTGCCTAGGCTGCACACCAAAATTCAACGTGCTCCTTTTCTTTCCGCGGGAGTACAGAGCAAAATGAATTTTTGGTCACCCTTGAAGTAATATTTCTTAACTGGGTAAACTTGTAGACCATGCTCCTATTATCAAAAGTATTGCATTGCGGTCTGTCATTAGTAAGAAAGCTGAGCTAGGAGTGCGCTCCAGGACCGGAGCTCACGCTAAAATGCCTGCCAACATGTTTATGAAGACTTACTTCCCAAGGGAGCATGTCCGGCAAAAGTACGCAGTAGACCATTGGGCAAGAGTGCGCATGCTTAAGAAATAGGAAAATTTAATTTTCACTCGGACCAGAGTCCGTAACTCATATTTGGAAAGCCAAACTTTGCAATATAGTTCTGTATATTCAGAACGATATAAAATCATGCAATCGTCTAGTTTAGCGGCAAAAACTTCGCGACATGGCCTATGCACCTAAAGCACAGCGGGGTATCAATGCGTACTCCAGCTTCCTTTCTTGCGTACTCTTACCGACCCACTCCGGCAAGAGTACGCACGTGACATTTTATTTTGGATGGGCTCGTGGCACGTTCCTTGCAGAGACATCCAGTTGAAACATGGACCATACATATACAATTCTTCAGGCTAAACAATCACATAAAAATTTTAGCTGTTAGACTTATAGGATAAAAGTGAAAGCCTGTAGAAAGTTAAGTGCGTACTCTTGTACGGACTTCCCTATATGGTTGTGGTTCAGGCTGAACCTTACGCTGCAATCCCTGCCAGCTCAGCACAGGTGCCGATTCCATCGGTCCTGTGCATAGCGGATCCATCGGATGGCTGAGCGGGCAGAACGCTGCAATGGCACGCATGCGGTCCGGGTCCGATGCTGCTCTTCTGCTCTTACTTTTTGTGGCCCTTTTCACTATATTGTCACTGCTGAGGCCCACCGGCGGATCCAGGAGGGGCGAGGGGGAGAACCGGGTATTTGCCCCCAACTCCCTGATTTTTGACGATTTTCTTAAAACGTTTGTCACGATTTTGGGTACTTTTGCCTCCCCCAAAACCCTCGGTCTGGATCCGATCCTGCTGAGGTCATTGATATTAGCGCACATGCTCCGCCTGCATCAGAGCTCACCCCTGGTCCATTCGCTCCAACGACTATACAGCAGCATGCGTCGAGGGGCGTACAGAGCACAAGGAATTTTCGCGTTATTAGGACTGGGCGTGCCGGTCGTTACTTTCGCTCTGGGACCCCATATGACAGCAGGACACCACGTTTCGCTGTCGTTTGTTTTTTTAAAGCGGGTACGTCGAGCTAAATCCCGAACCACGTCCCGAGCGGCTTCCAAAAACCACTGTATTGCTGCAAAATGTTTAAAGCATCAACAAATGAGATGGGGGATTTACGTTTCATTGCCACGTAGCTACAGAAATTCAGCATCCTCGCACCGATGCAAAACCTGGTGGAGTGAGGAGTTTGACTCTGCTGAGCTTGGATCTACAATTCCCTCGCACAGTATTTACCAGAGACAGGACCCGCAGGACCGGAGCAGCGTGTGTGTATTGGGTTTTATAGGGCGCCTTTAGCATCTAGGCTATATCGCGCCCAGGACCGGAGCAGCGGTCGCAGTATTTGTATAATCGTTGCTGCGGCCCGAGGCGCGCACAGACCTGGAAGCGGATGAGATTGAAATGCTGGTGTTGGAAGTCCAAAAAAGCCTGACATTGTTTCTGGTGGCTTGTTACTGCCCTCCAGATGACAGTAGAGTATTATCTGCACTCTGTGGTGAATCCAGGGGGAGGGGAGCAAAAACGGCGTTTGCCCCCAAACGGAAAAGTCCGGTGAAAACATACTTTTTTTGCCCCTCCCACGAGCTGTCGACGTCCTTTTTGCCTCGAATCATTTCTAGTTCAAAAGCAAGGTGTTGGTGCTTCAACTCTCAACTTTAAACAGAACCGGTATACCTCAGTGTTAACATTGGCCTTTGCAGAGTAAAAGGCCGCATCTTTCACCCCGTGACGTTTTTTACGCATCGAATTTTGAGCTTACCCCGAGAACCTACCATCCAGTTAAGGCACGGAAAAATGTTTAACCGCGTGACGTTTTTTTCGCTTTTCGACTTTGGTTTGCCCCCCAACTTACCGGCTAGGTCCACCACTGTCTGCACTATCTCCAGTTCTGGACAGGGCTGCGGCAGCTTCTCCACGGAAGTCTATTCTAGTCACCGGATATTTCAATGTACCGGAAGTCAGCTGGCAGCTCACAGAAAATAGCTTTACGGCCCCAATTATGAAAGCAATCAAGAAGAACCCTTGCATTGCACGACGGTTTCACCTAGCCGGATTAAAGCGGCATGTGAAACAACCCACTCGAAGTCCAAACTTTCTGGATCTAATCTTCTCCAATGGAGTTCAGGTAGTTTCTTCCTCGCGTGACGGCATTCTCCCTTCCGACGTCAAAAAAGTAATCTCAGGTCTAACTTACATTCGCCATAACAGGCAGCTGGTGCCTAGAAGTTCAGCTCCGAACTACAAACGAGTTGTATGGGACGGGTTGGGAGCGGCACTGGGCTTGAATAATTTGTATATATCGGATGAAATGCCAATATATACCAAATGAAATTTTCAACGATTTTCTCGAGGCAGTAGTCAGATACCAAGTCCTTACAGTTCAGCTCACCCGTCACCATTCACTGTGGTTTGACCGAGACCTGCGAATTTGCTATCAGAAAAGGAAGCCTCTCACCAGTAAATGAAACGGAACAGAAGGGCCGAAACAGAAGCTCATTTCAAGAAGTGGAGAGCGTTCAAGCATGAGGCCAGCAAGAAGACTCGCGAATATTGGTGTAAATTGCCAGATGATTGTTTGTTATTGATTGTTAGGTGATCTGCGGTTGTCATGAAACACAAGATTTCAGTGCCATTTTTGTTAGGTCTCCTATTGCGAGACCAAACCTACCACCAAAGGGTAATGAGCAGGAGATTTAAGGGGTGCATGAAGGATATTGGGAACCTCAGTGTTGTATTGAAGGCTAGCATGATTCCTGGTATAAAAGTATTTACAGCCGGTTATGCTGAGCAGGAAAATCGAGAAAAGTTTCCCCGAGACACTGCCAAAACACGGAAGTTTCGCTCCTTGACGTGCATTGTGCCTTACGAATACCTCAACTTCCAAAAGACTGTTTGCAGCAGAGCCGATCCTGGCGACAGCTCCCCCTTCCGGGGGGGGCTGCTGCAGTCACCAACAGGCGACGTCCAACTCCGGAGTAGTCTATCTTTGGCTGAGAAGGCAGTCAGAAATGTCACTCACAGACTCCGAGCGTTCAAAGTGAGAGGCAGCAACTGGCTCACTTTTGCAAATCATATGCGCTGTCTTTGTCAGCATGAGCCGAAATCGTGGTGCAATTTTGTTTCCGGTAGTGAGGACAACATGTGAAAATATTGACAAAGGTTCAGGGCATCGTCCTAAGGTTTCTTCCAAGAGGGCTAGATTTCGAAGGCCTCTCCTGTCTCTGAACCGGAGAGGGGTCCTCCAAGTTTCGACGACCTCCACAATAAGACGGACCATTTATTTAGCTTTATCATTCACCTACTAAACTGCAGCCAAGCTTTTTGTATCGCTCGATACATTTATTTATTTATTAGACTGGAGGAATCCCCTTTTATGTCAGGGCCCCTACCTAAATATAAACACAGCAGGTTTTTAAGACACTGGAAGGATTTTTTCGTAATTACAGGGGCTTTCAAATTTCACTTATATACTCGGGTGTGACTTTTCTTGACCTGTTCGTCGGCCCAAACTTGAAATATAGAAAATGTTAGCTCTTATTGCTGACCTGAGAGCAGACTCTCCCACTTGAAGGAAGCTCCTTGATCAGTTACTGAGCATATTATGTATGCTTTCAACACGCTCGGTTAATATCAATGTTAACGGAAACCGGTCCGTTGAGGACATTTCATTTAATTATTTAATACCATAAAGGTACTTTTCACAAAAACTAATGAAGAACAGAACTAATAACTAACAGAAGAACTAAGAAGAAACATAGAAAGATCCGGCAGAAAGACAGAATTTCAATCATTGGAAAGATCTGGCAGAATTTCGAGTTAAAAAGACATATGTCAAGGTCATACAGTCATTTTTAAGGTTATTGATCCCAGCGCTATTGGTGAAATGATGTCACCCGATATGAGTGTGTTTTCTTATGACGTCATAGCGGAGATCCTCTGGGATCACCTGAGCCCCTTCCATTGGGAACCCTTGATCTTCCTATGATAAAAAGGTTTTTTTCGCGGACCTGTGTGTTGGAAACCTAATTTAACAAAATTGGAAGGTATAGTCAATATATAGAGAATGAAATGTCGGAGGCTTATTAAAATAACAATCTGTATGTTAACAGCATAGGGCTTACACTCCCGCAACACCATATTGAGAAATACAAGGGATTTAATTCATTTTAGAACTGTACACGCCCGATAACAGGTTTTTAGTATCGGGAGTGGATGAGGGTGCAACCGCAGCCGCCATGTTTGCCACAACCCCTCGTAGAAGCGCACCGGGATGCAGATACAGAAGCTGCTGCCCTGCGCACCCCGACAGCGACAAGTTAGCGCAGTGGTCAGCACTCAAGCATGGCACCCGGGAGACCCTGGTTCGAACCTCGGCAGTTGCGGTCACTGTTTTCACCGCTTTGTGGATGCTAGCCAACACAGGAGCTGTGATTCACGTTCCCGCACCATTTGAAGCGTCGAATATCACTGGACCTGCTAGTGGCGCCACCAGGGCACCGTGCGAGCTATGGACGACATCCAGCTACACGAGGCACCACCTGCGCTCAGCTCCGACCGTCGGCTGGGCAGTGAGGAATCGAACCCTCCTCAGAAGGCCTCATTTTGTACGTACCGGCCGCTACTGGGGGTCAAGGACACAGTATGACAGCAAGACAGTGGCATCATATCAGCGCTGCAGGTTGAGGCTTTCTGGCGACATTGAACTGAACCCTGGACCGCCCAATGCCTATAAGCATGTCTCGCTATCACTTCAAAATGTCCAAAGCGTTAAAAACAAACTGGGCGATTTACGTCAAGCAGGCCCAGCTTTGGAGAAAGTCAACATCATAGCCCTGACGGAGACGTGGCTGAACGAAACAGTCGATTCTTCGGAGATTGGCTCGGCTCTGCCCAACCACATCCTCATTCGACGCGATCGGAGCAACCGCGTTGGGGGAGGAGTGGCTTGTCTTATTGACAGCTCGCTGCAACCAGTGAGGCGACAGTCACTCGAGCCGGAAAGAGCAGAAATGCTGGTCGTCGAGGTGAAAACCAGCCCGCCGCTCCTCTTGGCTGTCTGCTACTGCCCGCCAGATGACTTAAATGCATTGAATTCTGTGATGAAGGCTATATCAGATTTAGTCGATGCTACGCCAACCAAGTCGGTCTTGATTGTGGGTGATTTTAATGTACCTGACATAACATGGCAAGAGGATGACGGAATTATTGTTCCCATCTTAGCTCGAAGGTCTCGTCGAGCTGAAGAATTTTTGGAGAAATATCATGCCGCCGGACTGGCTCAGTTTGTTGATCAGCCGACTCGGGGAACCAGCTACTTAGACTTGGTGCTGGGTAAACATCTAGATGTGAGAAGTGTTGTTAGCTCAGGTCTAATTCCATCTGATCATAAAGAAGTAGCCTGCGAAATTAAATTTTTCCGCAAACCGCCTCTGGAAGTCACCCGCAAGTCCGCTCTCAACTACAAGCGGGCGGACTGGGAAGGTCTGCGCCGTAGCCTCTCACTTCTTCCCTGGAACGTGCTAGATGGATCACCGGTGGATGACGCAGTCGCCACTTTCTACGACTTCTTTGACTCGGCGATTCGCCATCATATACCGATAGTGACTCCTCGACGGCAACATGCTCCATGGTTCGATCGTGAGCTTCGCTCGGCTCTAGTCGAGAAGGAGGCAGCCCACCGAAGACTCAAGAGAAATCGATCACCGGAAAATGAGCAGAGTTTTAGTGACAAACGGAGAGTGTTTAAAAACATGACTAATACTAAATATCATGATTACCTGAAAGGTCTGGTCAGTGATTTAAAAACCAACCCGAAAAGGTTTTGGAGCTTCCAGAAATGTATTAAGGGTAAACTCACTGCAATGCCTTTATTAATGGATGGCACTAGAAGGACTGAGCATGACCGTGATAAAGCTGAACTGCTGAACCGCACTTTTGCTAGTAAATTCTCGGATCCTAGTTTTAGAGTGCTGCCGTACACACCTGAATACCATGTAGATAGTCTTACTTCGTTTTATGTTTCTGACGACATTGTCCGATCGTTGTTACTTAGTACTAACCGACACAAAGCGTGTGGTCCTGATAATGTCAGTGCTCGAATCATACATGAATGTGCAAACGAGCTTACGGTACCCATTGCCAAGTTGTGCCGACTCTCATTGGAACAGGGCGTGTTCCCATCCCAGTGGAAACGAGCGAATATCGTTCCCATACATAAAAAAGGGTCAAAGTCGTGTCCCTCAAACTATCGAGCTGTGTCACTTTTACCTCTGTTTAGCAAGATTTTAGAGCGAGTTATTTACATTACATTGTTTAACCATGTTCGTCCAGTTTTATCCAGCAAACAGCATGGGTTTCTACCATCCCGTTCTTGTGCAACAAACCTTTGCACAATGCTGCACACTGCCTGGAACAACATATCCGCAGGTTCTCAAACAGACATCATCTATACTGATTATAGTTCGGCCTTCCAAAGTGTCAACCACAATCTTTTGCTCCATAAGTTAGAGAAATCATACAAAATTACTGATAAGGCTCTACAATTGTTGAAATCATATCTGTCTGGGAGAGAGCAGCGGGTGGTTGTGAAAGGCCAGTGCTCTACATGGACGCCGGTTCTCTCAGGAACACCTGAGGGCGGGCTTTTATCACCCCTTCTTTTTTCGTGTTTTATCAACGATTTACCTAGCCTCGTTGACTGCAATTGTTTGATGTTCGCCGATGACGTTAAACTGTACAAAAGAGTGGATAGTCTGCAGGATGTGAGAACGCTGCAGGGCGAACTTGACAAGCTATGTGCGTGGTCAGCCGATTGGGGATTGACCCTCAACCCATCCAAGTGCAAGGTTTTGAGAGTGACGCTTCGCAGCAAGCCGGTAGAAAGTTCATATCACATTAATCGCACTAGGCTTGATATAGTTTCCGCCATGCGTGACCTGGGTGTTAACCTGGACTCTAAACTTACCTTCGGCTATCACATAGAGGAAATTATTTCAAAAGCGAATAGGGCCTTGGGATTTCTCATCAGGTCACTCCAAACTGGAAAACACGGCAGGCCACTTCTTCAACTCGATACAAAACTGGTTATTGGCGTTTACTGTGCCCACGTTCGTTCTATACTAGAATATGGCTGTGTAGCTTGGGGAGGAGCTGCACAGACCCATCTAAAACGAATAGAAAAAATCCAACACAAATTTCTTATCTGGCTTTGCGGACGCTGCCGCATTAACAACATTTCTTTTGAATACAAAGACCTCCTTCGGCATTTTGGCCTAACTTCATTAGCTGGAAGGAGGATGCAACATGATCTTTTGTTCCTACGGAATCTTCATAACCACAAAATTGACGCGTCTTTTCTGTTAGAATGCTTTCCTCTTGCGGCTCCTTCCCGAGCCCTACGCAACAGGATTCTCTTCCTGTGCCCCACGCTAGAGTTAGTACTGTTATGTCGGGTTTGTTTTGTAGATTGCCGAGGACCTGCAATGTGTTCTTAGATAAGTGCAGAGATGTTGATGTGTGGAACACCACAGCTGCTCAATTTCGAGCACGCGTGATTCTTTATGTGGCTAACTGCGATTGAGCAGCCTTTTTCAGCCATTTTTTATCCGTTTTACTGTGCTTTTTTCTTTTATGTTGTTTCCACTGACATTGATATTTGACACCACTGTTTTATCACCATGACTTCATCTGTCATTGGGATGGTTCATGCCCGTTGATGATTGGACAATAAACTAAACTAAACTAAACTAAACTAATTTTTAAACCTCTCAACCATTTAAATACCAATGTGGATGATTTTCCAAATCTCCATCTTGAAGGTTTGCGGAGGATAGTCTCGCTTGCACCGCCCTCTTGCCTCAGAGGCATTATATAAATCACACAATGGAAAGCAGTCCTTGGACCTCTCAGGAAGTTGTTTCAAACATTTCCGCACGAGGTGCACCCAAATATCTCAAAGGTGGGTAACTAGCCGCAAGAAACTTTTGAATGCTGATAAATGAGCTAAGGAGCGCCTTGGGCTCCCCATTAGTAGCTGTAACTGTGGTTTGTCAAGCGTGGAAAATTCATAGTGCTTCAAAACCTCGCACGATTCCGTGTCCAATAATCAATACGAGTCTTTGCGCAGCGCAAAAGCGCAACGCTGCTTCCTGAGTGGTCGGCTGTCTTCAATCGAGGCCGTCCGATGGCGCGCTTTTTACTCAGCTGGCGAAGCAGTGGCGGGAGGGCAGTCGCATTGTTCGATCCAGTTTTCTGAGCCGGTCTCTTATGCGGCCGCCGGATACTCTGTAATTGAGTTCATTTATAACTGCAGCAGATTGGCTGCGCTCGGCTGGAAAATAGTCTAAACTCGCGCTGCATTTCAGCTAATGGACAGCGTTCCGAGCGAAACTGTTACGAAATTCAAACTGATGTACAGTTTCAATTAGGAGGCGAACATAGTTGGTGCGCCTGCAAACTATCACTTCTGTTCGGAATATCAAAGATGAACTCGCTTCGAAGACCAGTAGAATGCTACTGGCTTTTAAGGCTCCTTCACAGCGCTTCTGCGCAAGTTTAGGGTCACGCGGTCCGCTCACCCGAGTATAAGGTAATATTCACGATCCGTTTATCAACGAAATCACTGACCAATTTGCCTATTAACATGCCCATTCCTAAGTACTCGGAATCACTTGAAAAAAATTCTTACGTTATGCCAGAAACGCGAGATGACAAATTTCATTTGGAGTTAACGATGCTTCCATATAATCACGGGTTTCTTTTACAGACTCGAGGTGACTATATTTTTTGGAGTACGTTGTCTGGCCCGGTGCCCGCCTGAGGGTCAATGTAGTGCTCTTACATTTGGACGGGTCAACTTTTGGACCCCACCTGGCGGTACACTGATGCAGGCAGCTGAGGTCAATGTGCAGTACCAATCAATCAGATGACTGTTTTTTCTAGTTTTTTAATCATCTGCACACAGTAAACACCTAGATTCAATTTCAGTCGGAGGACCATTAATGGAAAGTGCAAACAGAAGGTGGGGGGAGGGAGGGTGTTAGAAGAACCTTCGCGAACCCTGAACTCACTCTTCCATTAAGAATGGCCCTCAGGCGGCGGTTGGAGGCATGCGGGAAGAAACAGTTTAGAGCTGAATCCTTCATGTGATAGGAATTGTAGATTTTTTAGATGAGGAGTGTCTGATTGACGCTTTGGAAATTGGCGGGGAAATCAAATACCGTCCGCCCTGAAATCACTCCGAAATGGCCTCCCGTACCGAATCAAGGAGAACTGACAGATTGTTGACGCACGACCTGCGGGGAACAAATCCGAGCTGTTCGCGACGGGGAGCTGGGAAGGCACGCCAAAACGGCTGATCGTGAACAATCTCCTCCAATGTTTTGGTAAATAGGGAAAGATAGCTGACTTAGAGATATGAAGTTTGAGGGGCTCTTTTGTCACCTTTTTAAACATTGCTTACATATTTGCCATTTTCCATCGGGAAGGAAATTTCCATATTCAAGCGATCTGGGAAAATCTTAAAAAGTGGCAACCACCATCTCCTCATGACATTCAAATAATATTTCTAGACCAGTCTTGTGACTTCCATATATGTTTTTCGGGCAGACGGAATTTATCATAGATCGCACCGACTGTTCGTAACATTGTGAAAATCGTAAGAGAGTAGAACGTGCTAGATTGTCGAGGGAGTAATTGGGGGCAACCGGGGAAAAAGTTGTGACGACAAAATCAGCAAATTCTTGGCATTTCATTTAGTTTTATTTAGGAGACTTTTGTTAACATTATAAAATACAGTTTATGAACCATGGCTGGTACGGGTAAAAAGGCCAGAAACGCCCAATCTAAAAGCTAAAAAGGGCAAGCTACATCAAGACGGCGACTTTTGTCTTATCTTGCTAGATTACATACACGAGTTCTATTTATAATATTATAATAAGAATAAGCCTAATGTGGACCTTGTTTAGTGTACAGCACTTGGACAAAGGCTAAAGGCCCATTCACAGCGTTTTTGCAAACCCAAAATCCTATACGATAGCTATTCAAATAAATGTTGAAATAATCGTATGGCTTGCGTGTCCAATTTCCTGCAGGGAAACTCTGTTCAGATCATCGGAGCGCATTTGCATTTTGTTTTTTATGAACTGCCTGCGAGTAACTTCTGCGAGCTGTGCGTATTCAGTGGTTTAAAATAACATAATTCGCATATCTTTTCATAAACTTGTCACAAGCATCATTCTGATGTTTTAGATGGCATGAAGTGTGTTGTACTCCCGCCCAGTTTTCAGCACTGGACGCGCCCGTGGTCACCCGCCGACTGTGGGGTGACCCGGGCGCACTGGCCCGTGCTGGGCAGTCGAGTCACAGAGCTGTGCGTGAATGCATACTCCACGTCGTACAATGTTTGGTAAACACAACAAAGTGGACGTGCTATAATTCTAAATATAATTTATGCAGAAACCTAAGCTTTCTGAACATGACCACATCCAATTGAAATCACTGAGATGAAAAGCACATTAAAAAATATATCTGTGGTATATATGGGCTACCAGTACAGTGCACACCCCTAAAGTCCATTGATTCACATGCCTGTCTTGAACCTGCTTAGCTATTTGTTTTGTCCATAAAATCGGGATATGTCTGGGTGACCTAAATTGAAATTAGCTTTCCCCGAAGCGAACAATGATTTGTTTGGGGCTTATTGACGCACCAAGTGCCAGGGTCATATGGCGTCGCCATCTCCTTCTCTGTTGGAAGGGTTTCTCGGCAGCTAGCTTGCTCCTTGTTCAGGGAGGCCGCTGGGCCTTGAACCCGGATCGGCCGCGTAGAAGCCAGCTGGGCTGACCACTCCACTACCGCCCCCCCCCGAAGCGAATGTCGTGAGTACGTGTTCCAAAAAGTCATTGATGTCTATGATGGGTATACCCAAGAGGTCCATGTTGGACAAATTTACCTGAATAAGAGACGTCACATGAGCCAAGGTGTTCCACCGTAACACTGTTATCAGGAATCTAGTAGGAACCTTCGTTCTCAGTCGAGTTATAAAATATTCAGCGTTGAGCAGGTGGACTGGGATGAAGTCAAACGCTGACCAAGAATGGCTTGCAAATAGCACGATAACTTGTTCAATGGGCCCCTACAAGCTGAGACAGTAAGCCTAAGGGGATTACCCGGCCTGTGGGTTTTCGTCGGGATATACAGCCCGGCTGCTCTGCAGTGCTGGGGAAGAAGCCGGCCAAGTCAGAAGTGTTTCTTCCGGCAGCTTGTCTTGAGGCCTTTGCTATATTTTCCTCTTCACTTCTTCTTCTAGTTTAGGTGTAGGGTTATTTTCTGTGTTCTCGTCGCCATTGATAAACGGTTCTGCTTCCTGCGTTTACCCATAAGCATTGCGTGGATGAGTGGCCAAACGTTAGGCGACACACTAATAAAATCAGCCCTAGCACTCCTTTCTTGTACCCCATTTCTTGTGACCTGAGGGGGCATTTGCCCCCTCAAAAAGGGGTACACCTGACAAGAAATGCCACACCTGTAGTTCCAGACTAAGGAACGGCTGCTCCATCCGCATGGAGGTGTGGAGGATTGACTGTGTCGCCTGCGGGAAGTCAGGAAGGAAGGAGTTTTACGTGTGGGAGTGCAGGCGACCACGTAGATACCGGTTCAGTGAACACCTCGGTGACGCGCGACTAAGACGTATCGAAACTCCGCTGGGAGATCATATGCAGGATCTTTATCCAAGATGGACACAGCCACATCAGCTCCAATTTCATCATAATATTCTCAGTGCCTCTCATGACAGTGGCAATGTTAGTATAAATAGTGACAATGTTTATATAAACAAAAATTCAGGCACTCTCTTAACACGCGCTCCGATGGGGTCACTGGCATGACGCACCCGCTGGGGGGGGGCGTATTTCGTACCCCTCCGTATCTCATTTCCCAGGAAAGCTAAATAAAAATTATGGACAGTATTCGAAAGCTCTTGACAAGACGAAGATAAATTATACCGAAGTATTTCCACGTCAGGTCAATATTGAGGTCAGCACAGGTCAGAGAAGGTTCCATAGGCTTACAACAGGGCAGTGTACGCTTCCCTCTCTAGATTTGTACTGAGCAGAGCTCAGAGTTGTGCGTTTCAGAAATTTCTTGAGTCGACTCAACTCAACTCAAGTGCTGAGAGTGGTTGACTCAACTCCGATTCAACTCATGATCAAGAGTTCAGTGAGTCGACTCAACTCCAACTCAAGAATAAATTCATCCGACTCAACTCCAACTCAACTCACGACTCAACTCAACTCAAACTTCGACTCGTTTTCAAAATAAAATAAATACATGATAAATATATAAATAATATTAAAATATTAAGAAATAAATCAATAAACCAGCAAAAACCAAGCTGTTCAGAAAGTCTTACATGAAACGGAAGAATGATAGAAGCAAAATTAATTAATTGGCATTGAAACATTGGTTAACAATTAGCCAGCAACCATGAATAACTTTTTAATTCTTCCAGACTGTCACTGCCCAAAAAGCTACCACATGTTGCAACTAATTCTAAAAGGAGCATTGCATATTAAACTAGGTGAATGGAATGGAAAGGATGATAAGTTTTGAAGTGCTGTGGCGAGGAGTATGATGATTAGTTGCTAAGATGTTCCCTACCCTCTCCCCTCGAATCCGGAAATGTAAAAAACACTGAAGATTATATATTCGGGCACAGCCCTTCGTCAGAATCATGGAGTAAATATCAACAATTCTCAGTCTCAGTATAGCCAGACCTCGAATTGAGCTTCACACAAATGTCTTTTAGAATGAATCTTTAAAAATAAGATTGGATGTCGTGACAACAACGATATTGATATAAATATTATAACAACGATATCGTTGCTGTCACGACATCCAATCTTATTTTTAACGATTCATTCTAAAAGGCATTTGTGTGAAGCTCAATTCGAGGTCTGGCTATACTAGGACTGAGAATTATTGATATTTACTCCATGATTCTGATGAAGGGCTGTGCCCGAATATATAGTCTTCAGTGTTTTTTACATTTCCGGAGTCGAATGGAAAGGAACCTAAAAGGGCTAAGGTTACACCAACACAGGCAAACCATTGAGCCTCCATACTGTCAAAAAAGGTCCAAGCTAAAAAACATGATATAAACTGTATTTGTAGGGATGGTATAGGTATTGCTTTTTTCTTTTAAAGAACGATGCTAGGTAATCTTTATAAATTAGCATTAATATGCCATGAGTTTAATCAAAATTTAAGCAATAACTACTAGAGTACCTAGTTGCAATGCTAATTCTAAGAACTATAGCAAACCCTAGGAAAAAGTATACCATATATGACAAAGGACAGTAGAAATGGAAATTCTATCAACGTAATGGATTTTAATATATTCATATTTTAAACTCAATCCAATTTTCAGCCTGAGAGCCTTCAATACAATACATAAATATCGCTCTTCAAAATTGGAGCACGATTTCATAGAAAATTGCTAATGTATAGCTTTCCAAATAAAACACAGACGCAAAGCAAGGGTCTCTGATCAGACAAAAACAGTAGTATAAAATAATTATTCTGATTCTTGCGATAAAGGCGTCTTAACATTTCTGTCCAATCAAGGTTCCAATTTTTATGCTAATAGCAGTATCTGCTTTTAATAGGTAAAATGAAAAGAGCTGCGGCAGACGGCGCATTTAGGACAAAAAAACAATATAACATGTAGGTATATAGATATTTGTATGGCTTTATGAATTATCACGTGATGTTTACACTTTTGCTTGAGGCTAGTTAAGCTTGAACCTATCCTCGGTTCAATTTGTTCATCAAAGACAGCAATGGCGCACACTTTCTCAGACGACGACCGCTGACGACAACAACAATCAGCGACGACGACGCGTTTTGTTGGAGTGGTTGAAGTAAAGAAGTAATGTAAATATTGAAGATGAGAAGTTTTTGAGAAATTTGAAATGTATTCTGTAGTGCGTTCCACCACTTCATATGTTTAAGACAAGGCCAGTGATAGGAACCTGCTTGATTTTTCAAGCATATGTATTATTTGTGTCTAGGGATTTCTTCAGACCGGATGGGCCTTTAAAACAAGCAATTGAACCATATAATTGTTGATATATTGAAACAAATTGAAACTTTGATTAAAACAATTGAAACAGTGGAGGGAAAATGCATTTAAAGGAGGTTAAAGGAGGTTTGGAAAAGGTAGGCAAATTCAAACAATTTTACTTGACATCATGTTACCTTTTGAGCCAACTGTTTTCGTCAACTCATTTGACTCACTGTCTTCACAACTCAACGCAACTCAGCTCATTGATGTGGTGTGAACCGACTCAACTCAACTCACTTGTCTAATTTTTTCAACTCAACTCAACTCAGAGTTGAATGAGTCGGAATTTGAGTTAAACTCCGACTCTGACTCACGAGTCGCACAACTCTGGCAGAGCTAGAGCAAATCTTTATGCATCATTGGATTCCTCTCATTGTAGAAAATCGAATGATGTATAATATGACCTTGCTAGGTCAAATTGTGAAAATGACCTGACATAGAGCAAGGTCAGGGTCACAGGGTGATCTGGTAGATAATGCTGCATATCAATCGACTCCCCGTGACAATATAAGCAAAATGCAAGTAAAATGGAAGTTTTATCTAAATACAGTGAGAAGTTATTGGCAAAACAATCACTGTATGCTCCTGTGACCTGACATGACCTTTCACAGGTCAGATGGTCAAAAACGCAACTTTATGGTCAAGATCGTGGTCAGATCATCCGAACTCCGCACCAGGCCGTTTTAAGTGTTAAAGTTGTGTCGTTTGATAATTAGCCGTGACCATGCACTGGAGTGTTCATCAGTTGATTGAATTTTGGCTATTCTAAAACTATAGATTTTAACACATTTTCTGAAAGATTACGATCATCATCATCTTTTTTCTTTTTATTATGTCTACCATGCTTCCTCCGCTCTCTACAAAAAATCATACACATGTTAAAACAAAACTTTACTTGAAAACGTGAGGTGAACAAAGTGAATTCAATCTACAACAGATTCGACCAAAGAGGAGCACGCGGACCGAAAATATTGAAATAACGATTAAAAACATACTGGAATCAATAAAAATAATTTTTGGAGCCTCCTCCTTTGACTATAAGAAAACTATATGAAGCAATGACTCCTGGAAAGTATCATTTAAAAGCTTAAAAAACTTCAGAGCCCAATACTTACACTGAATGCTTAGCTTCCACCGTTTTTGCTTCCATCGTTTTTGTTCTAAAGTTCCAAACTCCGAACGGGTCCTCCAAGAGTAGGAGAGGGTCGTCTGTCTGCCTCTTGACGTTTCCACTCGGGAAGTTACCTGCTCTTCTCACCTACCGGCGGACACCGTGCGGCGTGGGGGCCACAGCAGCATTCGAGCCAACTCAGTCGGTATATCAGATCTACAGTCGGCACTGCGCCACCCTCTCCACCGCCGGCCGCTGGGACACTGGCCCGTCGCGCAGCCGGACGCACGGCACCCTGCCGACGCCGGCGACGCAGCGCGGCACGCGGGCGCGAGACGACGAGACACACGCGGCGCCGCGCGAAGGTCCGGCAGCAGAACAGCTGAGAGACGGCGGGATATCGCCGCAAATAGCGGAAGCTGCAGAAGCCGGGGACAGAAAGGGAAGCTCTGGAGCTGATCCGGAACCTTTCAATGGCTTGATCTCTAGCTTTAGGAAGGTCTTTGCAGTTACTCCTTTAATTGCGGCGGAGGCGAAACAGAATCATCGGAAGGTGAACGCTTTGTATCTTGTGGAACTTATCTATAATTGTTCACCATTACCAAAATGTGCTCATGAAAATATAAATGAAAACCGTCCGTGATACGTAATAACATAGACACGGTAATCCCTAAGTACACCACTATGTTTCTGAGTAGAAAACCTCCACAATTAATCCTACATAAAGCCACAGACGGATCCCGGGGCAGGAGAAACGTGACCAACACTCCCAGCCAGTGACCCTGCCACTGCATTGTCGCGTCCCATTCTCAGGATGCAAGTATTGGCGCCCCACTGGTTGGCCACACCTAAGAATTAGCGCGGTTCAAATGACACCACTCCGCCCCAAAATGAAGTCCCCCGACCAAAGTGTCTCATTTTGTCGGAATCCCGGATCTGGTTCTGCACAAATATCGCTATTTCATAAAAATGAGTGTTTGCCCATTATCCAGTTATTCTGGACTTTGAAGTACATCACCCTGGAAGGCTACGTCTCACCCAAAACAAATTCCTTTCCTAAGAGCGTTCGAACTGATGTTTGACGTACTGAGCGTTGGTGACCACTGCTCCCTGACCTGACCCGATGGATTGTGCTTGCCCCTGCGGCGTGAAACAGGGCGTCGGATATACTTCAAAGGGCTTGTCCCAGAAGGCCATAGTGACTTCATAGCGATAGAGGGAAGGGGAAGGGAAGTTTGGATTGCGTACAAATCACTGCTTTCCAGATGGGGTATCTTAACTTATGATTAATTTGCATCAGATAAAAATTATCCACATTCTAGGTTAGTATTTCATGTTCTACTCTACTGGGTATAAAGACCCATCGCTAGCAATCAGTGAGAGCAAGTGCATGCTTTCACGTATAAAATATTTGTTCATTTCAACCTCCAGCTTTGGGCGCAGCCACTTTATCGTCTAACTTTTTAACATGAAACCAAGTATTTCATCTATCCTGCTTACTATTCTCAAGATATTTGCCCTAAGTCAGGAAACTGTTAAGTTTAGTTGGAGGTTTTGTCAGGAATGAAATTTATTTTTAATGAACATCAGCCGTCGTCTCTGGTTTGGTTTGGTGTCGCCACAATAATTCCGCCAAGGCACTGCAGTTGGAATGGTGGCAATATCCTTCTTCTATTCCGAGAGCAGCAAAACAATTCCACGTGCTGTCTGTACAGTAGCAAACTGGCTCTTATTAACGGGGGGCACTCCAGGCAGAGGCCCCCTAACGAAAATAGGCGTTAGCCAAACAAGCATAAAACGCGTGAATTCAGTAGAAATACCAGTTTAGTGCCAGGTCAATGGTTGACCCCAGAGGTCAAATTAGGTCAAGATCGGCTATTTTCACTCAAATAGCAAATTAAAAGGGCATAACTCTATGTCATAGAGCTAAGGCCTGGAAAGACATTGATACAAATTCCAGTACTTTTCCGCATGTGAACGTAAAGACCTCCGCCATGGTTGACCTCAGAGGTCACCTCGGACCTAATAGACCGAGGTCACGAAAGGTCAAAAGACCCCGTATATCAAATGAAAGCCAGTGACAAGACAAGCACGATGGTGTTTGTTTCACCGCTCTAGCTCAATTAGGTCAAAAGTTATTGTCAAAATACTGTTTTGACCTCGGTGACCTTGATGACCTAGAAAAGTCAAAGGGCAAATATACCCCGGGATCCGTGAAAGGGTGCCAAAAACGTTGTTCTGAGCAGTCGGGGTATTTGCAATCATTTTGTGGCTTTATATCATGAAATAGCTTTTCCCCATGCTTTCCAATGGGAGAGGTCGCCTCGTGACCGACCTCAGGCACGAAATCGAAAAATCCCGGATATACACCTGTAGACCCTGGAGGGCATGAGTGTAGGAAGTTTCAAATCGATCGACTTAAATGCCTACAGAGCTCTAAAGGAATAGGTGACCTGTTGACCTCGTCTGGTGACCACCTGGTACCCGGGTTAAAAATTTCAGGGTGATGGGAAAATATCAGTGAGAGGTAGAGCCCTCAACCGCGGTCTGCCTCGTCGTTTTTCTGCTATCCCAGAAAAACCTTAGGGGGCCATCGATGGCCCCCCTGGGGCAGGTTAAGAGACAAGCTACATACTCTAATGACTTTCTAAACAGAGCGGGAGGAAAGCTACACATAGGGCCCAGAGGAACTGTGCGTTTGATACATCTCGGCCGTCAATACTTTCTTTGTCTTTCTTGTAAACTGACCAAAGATGACGTGAGGGAAGAATATATACTTCCTTTCTTAGAGAATATTTGGGAAATTTTAAACATCAATGTCATAAAATAACAACAAAAACACACATAAAACTACCATTCCTATGGTTTATCTCGATCAATGTAGCTAAAGTTACACAAGCACATTATGAATATGAACCTTAAAATCGACATTTTATTAAAGTCACATAATTTTCCTCCATATGATATCCAGTGGTGCAGTCACGGGGACACATTCAGCCTGTTGCATACCCCGTCGAACGTGTGGGGAGGGATCAAATGTGTGCGGGCTAATCCGACCTCCCCATATTTAGATTCTAACACCGATTTAGGTCACTTAATTTTGGACATATTGACATATTTCATTTACTTTTTTGAAGATGCATTCAATAATATAACTTTTTAAGGACGTAATCTACGGAGACATTTTATCAACTGATCTAACATGCGCATTGACGGGGGTGGGTGGGTACCCGGCCCCCTTGGGTTTTTCGGAGACAGCATAAAAACGGCGGCGCGTAGCGCCTCCATACTTGGCATACCTTTTCCCTCATCATTTTTACAACTTTTTCAGAATTTTAAGGTTAGGTCATCTCAGGTCAGGTCACCAGTATAGGTCAAGTTACATGACCTCAAAAGAAGTTTAAGAGAGCATACCATGTGCTGGATGTTCAAAATCTTATATAGGGGAAATGGGCAGAGGTTTGAAAACAAGGATTCAGGGACATAAGCGCGACGTTAGATTTCATAGAACATCGAATGCGTTAATGGTTCACATAGATAAATGTGACCACTTACCAGAATTTGATAGCTCTGAAGTTTTAGCCGAGACGAAAAACAAGCCGATTAGGAAAACACTCGAAGCGGCCTCCATTTCAGTTCTTCCGAACACTAGCCTTCGGTCAGGTTTTGTAAGTTGGGCGTCTTGGGGGCAAAACTAGCTATAAAAAAAAAAAAACATAAAGCATTAAGCACGAGAACTTGAGAAGAAAAAATGAAAATCAAAATCATGTCCTGTCGAATCTGTTTGAAATATTGTGTCCTGCAGTGAGCTGAACTTTGTAATTTTGTATTGATATTTTTGTAGTTATGTAACTACACTGACTTAAATGACTTAAATGACTCAATATAACTTAAATGACTTTCTCTGTGTCCATCTATATCACTTTATGTCTGTGATAACCCCATATATATATATATATATATATATATATATATATATATATATATACATATATATATATATATATGTTTCGTTAAAACAGAGACAGCGTTGTTCTTTTGAGTTCAGAGACAATCTTGCGAATAATCGTCTATCGTCTTGGCAAATGATGCAAACAACAAAGGCCATCATGCGACGTTTCATTGTTACGAACAACATCTTCAGGCATAAGTGATACATATAGCACTAAAGTGATACATATAAGGATAATAATAGCAAAATACAGTTCAAAACACTCACGTCTCGGATCGAAAATGTTAAGACTTCTTGAATCAGTGGTTTAGAAATTTGAATTCAATCACACGAAATCAAACGGAGGGCGCTTATCATTAGAAGATCAATAATTATCAATGAAAACTATCCAGTGCGGCATAATTATCGATAGATCGGAACATTAAATACTAGCCTAGCGTCGTTACCCATAAAAGTCCCCCCAACACTATCACATTATAACCTAGGCCCAAAGGGCACTGTCAAACACGGATAGCACCGAGGCGATGTTCATTTGCCTATTGATTGTGGGATTGATGTCCCTGATGTATACTGCCTCCAGCACTTGGAGCCTTTTCTATCATGGCATCTCGCTAGGATGTCCGTGTTTTGGACCAGCATGTCTCTGGTTAGTCGTTCACCATGTGAGCGGCGCATGGCTTTCTGGAGCTCCATCTTGCAGGGCATGGTCAATCTTCTCGAGAGCGTGGTGGTCGGAATCCAACGTAGCTACAATCGGAGCGGTGCGCGCAGTCACCAGCAGGGCACTTGAACTTGTAGACTACGTTAGTGGCTTTCAAGTCAGATTGGTCTTGAGACAGGTCATTCTTCATTATAAGGCTGGATACTCGTGGGCTTTGTAATATATCACCAGATGGAGACGGTCACTTGTTGGGTCGGTTTACAGTTGTTGTGGATGATTTCATGCAGGGCCTTCCATCCTTCAAATGTCTGAAGACATGCTGTTCTGATAGAACAGCTTAATCTTGCTCCTGTTGTCGTTGTCTGTGTTCCTTGAGGTCGGCAGGATTTATCGAGTTGTTTCCGAATAATCTTATCGATGTCATTTATGCTGTAGTCGTTGCAGCGTAGGATGTTTTGATGCGCTCAAACTCTTGGTGCACTAAATTCCAGGAGGAACAATGTGAAGAGCGCGGTGGACGTAAGCTCGAATAACACTCTCCTTGTAGCGTTTCGGGCACTCGCTTTTCCCGTTCAAACAATGTCCCGTGTTCGTTTCTTTCCTGAATACTTCGTCTTGAATTCCCCAGTAGAGCCGTCGACGAACGTATCTAGAAACGGGATTTTATTGTCCTCGCTTTCTTCAGTAGTGAATTTCAGTGTGACTCTTCTTCGAGCAGAGTTTTGAGTTTCTGGAGCTGGCTGCTATCATGAATTTCCACCCATATATCGTCGATATAACGGAGATACTTGAAAGGGGGAATATCCATACGGCTTAGAGCCTTTCTCCACGAAGCTCATGTAGCTCTGGGCAAAAGCACTCCCAAAGGGGACCCCATTGCTACCCCATCTACTTGGTAAAACAGCTCACCCCTGGGACAGCGGAAAGGGGCACTTTAGTGCATGTAGCCAACATATCTTCGATTATTTTCTTCGGTACTCGAGGAGGCGGCAGAGTAGGATGGTTGTAAGCATAGTCGAGGATAATACGTATAGATTCGTCAATCGGCACGTTAGTGAATAAACTCGTGCATCTAAAGACGCAAGCATCCCTTTCCTTTCATGAAGCTTTATGACCTCGATGAACTCAGAGGTTGACTTCAAGGCGTACTTATTGGGTAAGTACGGAGAGAAAGACTATTCAGCTTCTGGCTAGTTCGTACGATGGTGCAATACTTGGGAAATGATGGGTCTTATAGGATTTCCCTGCTTGTGGGTCTTGGTATTTCCATAGAAATATCCTGGGCTGTATTCACCCGCGATCCGTTTGAATTTCATATCTCCAGATGCCGCGTTAGCTGCATCGATCAGTTTATTAAGTTTTTCTTGAGCTGATCTACTGGGTTTCTAGTGATTCTTTGAACTTGATTCATCCTTGAGGACATCGATTACTTTGGCAAGTATTCTTTCCTTGTATATATATATATATATATATATATATATATATATATATATATATATATATATATATATATATATATATATAACTATATAGGATGATATATTTAAAAACCAATGTATTGCATTTCTACATTTACCAGTCTTCAAAACTTGTCGGGACGTTCCTTACACACTGAAAAAAGTACGCCAGAAATTGGATTTTTCTACGGTGCCAAATTCCACTCTTCTTTCCGTGAATATCTTAAACACAATATATTTAGATTGAACAGCGTAAAATGACATGAAACAGGAATAATAAAACCCCAACCTGTGGGTTGTGAAAATATCAACTACGAAAAGTACGCCACCTTTAGGATTATTTCTACGGTGCCAAATTCAACTTCTCTTTCTGGCATTATTCCACAACCCATTTTACACCGGTGTAATGCAAAAATGCGTGTGTTTTGAGGGAATATGATTATATCACTGGGGTAAAAAGATTGTCAGCTAAACCCGAACAGTGTAAACTGAAAGTGAGGTGGTAAAATATATTACAATTTGAAATTCCTGACGTAGAAAAAGCTTTGCAAGGTGCAAAATGAGACCGCGGTCAATATTCCATTGATGCTGATTACGCTGATTAATATACACTCTGATAAACATACACTGCATCGGGGAGCTTAGATCACTTGTTTTCATAATCACTTCTAATCATCTTAATACCTCTAATTTGCACTCAAATCTTGAACAATATTAAAATCGCCATTCAATCACTATAATGATTTAGTTCCTCTTTGCACAAAACATCGCTAAGTTAATGGTTTTTGTCTTAGATTTTCTCGTTTTACACTTCCCAACTTTTCCTCTATCATATCCGCTTACCACTGCATCATCACCACTCATCACCACAAATCACCTCTTTGAGGCTCGGCACAGCTTTCTTAACACACGCACTGGAGGGGGTCTTGGAGGCCAGCCCCAACCGATTTTTGCGAGGAAGCCGGAGAACTGATCATGGCCAAAAACGATAATTTTCTCTAGGTGATGACCTCTGTGACCTGTTACAAATCAGATTTAAACAAAGGTCACCCACCATTGGTTAGCTTATACCCTGAGGAGCACCCAGTGAAAAATCAGAATATGATTTTTTAATGATAAATTTAAAGAAGAGGTCACAGGGTCACGAGGTCAAACCCTGATCTGAAGCCAAAGTCCTGAAACAAAGGCCACCCACCATTGGTTAGCTTATACCCTGAGGAGCACCCAGTGAAAATCCAAAATATGATTTTTTAAAATAATAAATTTAATGAAGTGGTGACAGGGGCACGAGGTCAAAACCTGACCTGAAGTCAAGGTTTCTATTTTTCTTATATGACCCGTTGTATCTTCTATCCAGCGATATCCGTAAAATCAATTTAGATCAGCCACTTTTAAGATAGAAAATTATTGCTGATTCAATTTTTGTGTCAGCCTCGAAACTTCATGACCTCTTTGACCTTTGAACCTGAAAATGGGTCCAAATTGTTCTTTTGTATACAGGGGCGGACGCAGACCCGAGCTTTAGAGGGGGGGCAAACCCATGTCTGCCTCTCCTCCTGGGAGGGGGGGTTGGACGAGCAATTTGGGTGCTCGACAGACATAGTATAACACCTAGTACATAATCACTCTCCTATGGGAGGGGGAGGGGGTGGGAGCGAATATTTGTTTGCTCTACAGACCATAGTGTAAACACCTTTTTCAAAAATTTCTCCGGCGTTTGGGGGGGCAAAAGATAGTTTGGCACCCTCCAGTGCTTTGGGGGGGCATGGCCGGAGTGGCCCCCACTGTGTCCGCCAATGTTTTTATATAGGGCCTTGGGTAAAAGTTTGGTGGAAATCTGAGGAGTGGGTCATGTTAAACTTTTTCGTGCCTACCTGGACGATTTGTCCTGGAATGACCCATCTATATCCTGAGAGTGGCTAACAAAAGCATCGCTACGGGGGGTGGGGGGGGTGAAATCCCTCTGATGTTCGGAAACGGTTAAATTCGATGTTTGTGTTGGGAAAATTATTGGATACGCTTAATTCAGGTGAAAATATACATAGCTATCACCACCTCACCACTGTGGATCCGGGCCTCCTGTAGAAAATCCTTGACGACGCCCTGGATGCCGGACAAAGATAGGTATATAAACGATTCATATCAGGCCCATAGAGGCAAATTCAACAGCTCTTTGCTATTTGTTGCACTTAGCTAGAATGATTAAGTCTTCCTTTCTTCTCCACGACCAGACTAACCTCCGCGTCATGATCAACACTCTGTGGAATGCAGAACTGCAATGCGGTGGTTCAAGCTCGGAACTGTAGCAAAAAAAATGGCACGATTCCACCCACGTGTTAACTGTAATAAAAAATACCTTCTTATATCATAGAAACACAGTCAAATGAAGATCAGAAGAATGAAAACATTCATTTAGCGTAGTTAAATCAGCAAATATCTCGTTTTAATCTATTGGCAGAATTGTTTCACCACAGGAGAGTAAGACTATTCTTGAGGCAGTTTGCGAGTTCCATAGAAATACTCTACTGATAAATTGGCCCCTTTGCATTTGCAGCATGAATTTAATTGCCCTGTGCCAAAATACCACAGAGATTAAGCTACCACAAGCTTGTAATGTTACACTTTTAATTATAATATTAAGCTAGTTGTCAGAAAATATTTACTAATAATTTTAGACAAATGCTTAAAAATGGGGTACTTTTAGGACTATGACAGATTGAAATTCTACGCTCGAGGTGTTGATTTTTCAGTGCAAGTCTTCGAGCGTCCCCAAAATTGTAGGGTCACTGTCCTCAATGTCCGTAGTGGTGACCATGCCCATGATGATATCACAGAACAGTTTTGCAGCAACAACGCTCTACGATACATTTATACAGATAACATCTACCGTTACTGCTATCTACGGTTTACTGTTATATATGATTTATATGACGTCACCAGCCGGCGACACCCAGTGTTGTGGCGGCATTCGGCACATGGCCTGCTGTGACCTGCATAGAACTTCCTCAGGAAGCGGAGCTTCCTTTCAGCTGAGCACCGGGGCTTATGATAAAACAGTGACACCATGGTCCCCAGGCGCTCAGACGAGTGTACGATATTCAGTGAGGGTGCAAACATGTTCAAAGTCTGCGAATTACAATATATAGCCGGCTCTGGGAAGCTTTATGCAAATCTAGTACAAACATCCTCTGAGTGGAAGGATGAAATGGTTCTTCTATATAAAATCGACCGTTTTTATTGATGGTAGTTAATGCTTGGAGAGTAAAAGGTCACCCATATCAATAAACAACTTAGGTTGTTTATTGATATAGGCATGAAAAAAACAAAATGAAGGCACTGAAAAAAACAACACCTCGAGCGTAGAAGTTCAATCTGTCTAGTCCTAAAAGTACCCAATTTTCGAGCATTTGTCTAGCATTCTTAGTAAATCTATTCTGACACCTACCTTAATTTCAGAATTAAAAGTGTAACATTACAAGCTTGTGGTAGCTTAATCTCTTTGGTATTTTAGCGCAGGGAAATTAAATTCATGCTGAAAATGCAAAGGGGCCAATTTATCAGTACATAGAGCATTTCTATAGAACTCGCAAACTGCCTCAAGAATAGTTTTACTCTCCTGTGGTGAAACATTTCTGCCAATAGATTAAAACGAGATATTTCCTGATCTAACTACGCTAACTGAATGTTTTCATTCTTCTGATCTCCATTTAATTGTGTTTCTATGATAGAAGGTTTTTTTACCACTAGTTAACACGTGGGTGGAATCGTGCCATTTTTTTGCTACAGTTCTGAGCTTGAACCACCGCATTGCAGTTCTGCATTCCACAGAGTGTTGATCACGACGCGTGGAGGTTAGTCTAGTCGTGGAGAAGAAACGAATACTAAATCATTCTAGCTAAGTGCAACAAATAGCAAAGAGCTGTTGAGTTTGCCTCAATGGGCCTGATATGAATCGTTTATATACCTATCTTTGTCCGGCATCCAGGGCGCCGTCAAGGATTTTCTACAAGAGGCCCGGATCCACAGTGGTGAGGTAATGATAATCTATATTTTCCCTTGAATTAAGCATATCCATTAGTATTCCAGCACAGATATCGAATGTTCCCGTTTCCGAGCAGCAGATGGATTTCACCCCCCACCCCCGTAGCGATGCTTTTGTTAGCCAATCTCGGGATATAGATGGGTCATTCCAGGACAAATCGTCCAGGTAGGCACGAAAAAGTCCAACATGACCCACTCCTCAGACTTCCAGCAAAGTTTAACTTAAAACCCTCCATACAAAAGAACAATTTAGGCCCATTTCAGGTCCGAAGGTCAAAGAGGTCACCAGATAGAGGTCATGAAGGCCAACACAAACATTGAATGAGAAATAATTTATATATTAAAAGTGGCTGATCTAAATTAATTTGTATGGATATCGCAGGCAAGAAAATACATCGGTTCATATAAGAAAAAAATAAAAAACTCTTACTTCAGGTCAGGCTTTGACCTCGTGAACTTGTGACCTCCTCTTTAAATTTAAAATAAAAAAATCATATTCTGATGTTTCACTGGATGCTCTTTAGGGTATAAGCTACCCAATGGTGGGTGACCTTTGTTTAAATCAGATTAAATAACAGGTCACAGAGGCCATCACCTAGGTAAAGTTATTGTTTTGGCCATGAACGGTTCTCCGGCCAGCTCGGAAAAATAGATGGGAGCTGGCCTCTAAGACTCCCTGCAGTGCGCGTGTTAAGAAAGTTGTGCAGCGCCTCAAAGAGGTGATCTGCGGTGATGAGTGGTAATGATGCAGTGGTAAACGGATATGAAAGAGGCAAAGTTGCGAAGTGTAAAACGAGGAGGCCTAAGACAAAAACCATAAACCTAGTGATATTTGTGCAAAGATGAATTAAATTATTGTAGCGATTGAAGGTCGATTTAAGTATTGTTCTAGATTAGAGTGAAAATTAGAGGTATTTAGATTATTAGAAGTGATTATGAATACAAATGATTTAAACTCTCCGTTGCAGTGTATGTTTATCAGAGTGTATATTAATCAGCCTAATCAGAGTAAACTGACCTCAAACGCTCGATGAGAATAAACTGGGTGTTTTTTAATCGGTCTTTCTTTCAAGCAGCAATAGAATATTGAACGTGGGTTCATTTTACACCTTGCAAAGATTTTTCTACGCCAGGAATTTCAGATTTTAATCTATTTTTACTCCCTCACTTCCAGTTTACACTGTTCCGGTTTAGCCGACAATCGTTTTTCTCCAGTGGTATAATAATATTCCCTCAAACACAGGCATTTTTGCATTACACCGGTGTAAAATGGGTTGTGGAATAATGCTGGAAAGAGGAGTTGATTTGGCACCATAGAAATAATCCTAAAAATGGGGTACTTTTTCGTAGTTGATATTTTCACAACCCACGGGTTGGGGTTTTATTATTCCTGTTTCATGGCATTTTAATCTTCTCAATCTAAAAATATCGGGTGTAAAATATTCACGGAAAGAGGAGTGGATTTTGGCACTTTAGAAAAATCCAATTTCTGGCGTACTTTTTCAGTGTATGACTTACGGTGTTAACGAATTTGATTCGTTTTGACACGGTGGATACCTCTCTTGTGTCAATGTCACTTAGAACTACTTATGCAGATCATTAACACAAGCATTGACGGGGGCGGGTACCCGCCTCCCCTCAGTTTGTTTGGGGACAGAATAAAAGCGGCGGTACGGAGCGCAGCCGCACTTGGTACACCTGTTCTCCGATTATTTTTACAAATTTAAGCAACATCTTAAGGTGGGGTCATCTCAGGTCAGGTCACCAGTGTAGGTCAAGTGACCTTACCTAAAAAAGTTTCAGATAAAAATAAGTCAGAACAGGGTGAGCACATCCAATTGAAACTCATAACACATAATGGGCCCACCAAGTTCTACAGAGTATATTCCAGTATTTTCTATATCAATGACCTAAGGTCAGGTACGAGCCATGACCTCTCCATTGGGAATACATGGGAAAACAGCTTAAACTGAATAAATTAGTAATGGATGGTGGTAGAACAATTATTCCAACGGCAATAAGTTTCCTCTCATTCTTGCGCTTTTAATGATATGCATTTTTATCTAATTTAACCTTTACCTGACCTCAGATCAGGTCAAATCCTATATTTGACCTGATTTGACCTAGCAAGGTTATATTATTGATTATTTGATTTGGCTTGCTGCGAGGGATCCGATGGTTTCTAGTTCTAGTTTTACTGTGTATTGACCACAATCATCAAATTGATTATTTTTTCAATGCGATGGTCCGCAGTTCATACATCTCAAAAAGAAAAAATAAGAAGGTTTATATCGTTTTGCTATAGCTTTTCTAATTCCGATGTAGTTATTAAACCTTTTCATCTAGATGCTATCTCTATGGTGGCATGCCTTGACCTCTAGCGACCTTTAATGTGACCTGACAAAGGATGGTTAATAGATTTTTATAGAGAATTTGATGCACTATCCAACGAGATAGCACCTGTCAAATGGTCTGGAGACGACAGCAAAGCTCTCCTCCAAGACCATAACCGTAAGCAAATTCAAAATTACTAGATAAATAATAACAGCGCCCATTTGTTCTACATAAAGCCCAACATCGGCCACAGGCACAGTTTAAAACATAAATAGTCCACGGCGCGAAGTCATTCACACCAGACTTAGAAACAGACGCTGCAAATCAAATGCCTGTGGGCGTGTCGGTACCTGCCCCATCATGAAATCCCCCAACCACATACTGATTAAATGTCCCCAACATGATGCCCATAGACAGTCCATGCAAAATTATTTCCAAATTAAAAACATTCCAGCAGGTCTCAAAACCCTTTTGGGTAACGATCATCCCGAGCTGCTTGAGAAGGTCTTTACATTTTTTAAAAATGCTAGGCTAGATTAGTTTATCTTAAGATATCATTCAAACATGGGGGCTTGTTTACACGATGCCTCCAAAGCCAATAGCAGCCCCACCTCCTATGAAAAATATTCATGCCCTAGACATCCCCTGCAAAAAGTTGACAATAGGTAAATAGAACTAGATTAAAGGGAGATACGCGAAAAAATTTATTGGCCAGATCAGAAGGTCACAAAAAGTTGTTTCAGAAGTCCTATTTTCATTTTTGCGAATTCAGCCTGCAAATGCCTTAAAATTGCTCTCAAAGTCAACATTTCCAGACGAATTTAACGGTACACCTCTTATCGATGTAAATGACGTACCCCCGGCTAAGGCTATCAAATTCTCTAAAAAACCGGTCAAATTTTTCCTAAGCAGTGACTTGAAAGTTTAAAACTATTAAATAAAACGTTATTTTAAAAAAAGCTACAGTCAAAAATAATACCAAAACAAAAATATAGGACTTTTAAGAAATCACAATCGACCAATCAGAACGTACAGCCACCTCATAGAGGTCACGTGACCTTTCTGACGCAAAAGTTTTGTCATTCTGGGGCTGAAGCAGAAAACGACTCAAGACCTGAGGTACGAAAGGGCTGAGGACTTGAGTAATTATGTTTTTTCCGTTTTTAGGGCAGACTAATTCATTTTGTATTCTTTTAAGGCTTTGCAAAATTAATTCAAATACAAATACAGGAGAACAGACATTTTCATTACAAACAAACATTACTTTTCAACTTTAAATAGTTTTCGAAAAGTAAGTGATGGATGAAGGTTTCAGCATTTTATCGGAACTGTTAACCTATTTCGATGATAAGTGAGTAGCCTCCCAAAATATTGCCGAAGTTACAAAAATAATTGACAGTTTCGTAATCAAGATTTTTCAAACAGCAAGAAACCACAATCATAATTTTTTTGTGTATCTCCCTCTAAGATAGACTTAGAATTGCTACCCACATTAGGCTAAGATAGGGCTCAAACTTCTTCTTAACCGTAGTGATACCCATCTGCGGCTCTTACTATTACCTAGCTAACCACACTCAGTACTCTCACCAGCAATCTATATGTTATCTTACACTTCTCTTTTCTTCTATGCCGCGGCTGCCCAGCCGGAGAGGGGCGCTGAGACATCACCTCCTAATTGCAGGATAAAGAACCCGCATCAACGGTGCCCAGCGGCAATTTCCCAAATAACCTAACATTTTTGTTAAAAATGGAGGAGCTTGAGTAATATAAACAAAACAGGCCCTAGGTAACTAACATGACAATTCCAAATTTAAAATTCTGAGCATTAACCCTCGCCCCATCGGGGGGCATCGATGGCCCCCTAAGGTTTTTCCGGGATAGCAGAAAAACGAAGAGGCGCAGCACCGCGGTTGAGGGCTCTACCTCTTACAGCATCATTTTGCCACCATCCCTGAAATTTTTTACCCCGGGTCACCCAAGGTCAGGTCACCAGACGAGGTCAACCAAGGTCACCTCACTTCAACTTTAGAGCTCTGTAAGAGCTACATTTCGAAGTCGATCGATTTGAAACTTCCTAAACTTCATGACCCCTGCAGGGTCTACAAGGTGTATATCCGGGATTTTTCGATTTCGTGACCTGAGGTCATGTCACGAGGTGACCTCTCCCATTGACAAAGCATGAGGAAAAGCTGTCTTATGATCTAAAAGTCACAAAAGCCATTGAAAATCCTCGGCTTCATCAGATAAGCGTTCTTGGATACCCTTTCACGGATTCCAGGGGCCATATTTGCCCTTTGACCTCTCCAAGGTCATCCAAGGTCACCAGGGGTCAAAAACAGTATTTTGGCAATAACTTTTGACCTGTATAAGCCAGAGCGCTGAAACAAACACCATCGTGTTTGCGTCGTCATTGGCTTTCATTTGATATACAGCAAGGTCACTTTCTGACCTTTCGTGACCTCAGGTCATCTTAGGTCACGAGGTGACCTCTGGAGGTCAAACCACTGGCGGGAGGTCTTAACGTTTCACATAGCGGAAAAAGTACTGACAATTTCCTATCAAATGTAGTTTATCAGACCTCAATAGCTCTAATGGCATAAGAGATATGCCCAGTTTGCTTACGCATTGCATATTTGAGTGAAAATAGCCGATCTTGACCTAATTTGACCTCTGGAGGTGAAACAGTTGACCTGAGCACTAAAACATGTGAAGTAATTTCTTACTGAATTCACGCAAGCTTTCTATTGCACTTTGCAGATTTGCGCTAACGCCCATATTTTCAGAGTTAGAGGGGGCTCTCGATGGCCCCCGGTGGGGCGAAGGTGGCGCTGGACCCCCGGTGGGACGCGGGTTAAGGTCTCAGACCTCGCCCCTGGAGGTGGTAGTCTTGTTCACGCACTCAGTGAGTCAAATTTTAAATCAAAACACCTAGTCGGTGGCGGATCTAGGACTTCATTTGGGGAGGGAGGGGCTAGAGGGCACGCGCCCCAACCACCATTGCCTCGGATCAGACTCCGCCTATGCATTAGCTATAGGCACTCACGCATTTTGGGCGGGTTTTGAGCCCCCTAGCCCCTTCCCCTTGTTTCCGCTACTGCCCCTGACTCGGCCTTTCTGCCGTTGGCGCTACCATTCACTTGCAAATAAAAACTCTTGCGACCGATTACCTGAAGCTGCCCCCCCAGTACTTTGAGGAAAATCAATATAATTCACCACAACCTAAAAACTATTGATTCCCCCACTGGCGGCAAAACTGGGGGCAACGGGGCACAGTGCCCCCCCTTAAATCAGAAATTTTAACACTAACCTTCTGGCGTTGACTGGCAAGCAAATGGGTTGAAAAGTCCATGGTGCCCCCCCATTAAATTCCTCCGTCATTGATTCCCCCACACAGTCCCTTAGAGGCGGGCAAAGGTGCTATGCACAGAACGCCTTAAAGGGAGATACACGAAAAAATTATTATTGTGGTTTCCTGCTATTTGAAAAATTCTGATTACGAAACTATCAATTATTTTTGTATCTTCGGCAAAATTTTGGGAGGCCACTCACTTATTATCGAAATAGGTTAACAGTTCCGATAAAATGCTGAAACCTTCACCCATCACTTACTTTTCGAAAACTATTTAAAGTCGAAAAGCAATGTTTTATTGTAATACAAATGTCTGTTCTCCTGTGTTTGTATTTGAATTAATTTTAAACAGCTTTTAAAAACTACAAAATGAATTAGTTTGCCCTAGAAACGGAAAAAACATAATTACTCAAGTCTTCAGCCGTTCGTATCTTCTTCTTCTTCGTTTCGTATCTCGGGTCTTGAGTCTTTTTCTACTTCAGCCCCAGGATGACAAAACTTTTGCTTCAGATAGGTCACGTGACCCCGGTTTGAGAATTCCTAAGCTTCTGATTGGTTAATTGTGATTTCTTTTAAGTCCTATATTTCTGTTTCAAAATAGTTTTGGAATGTTGTTTTCTAAAGTAATTTTTTCTGTAGTAGTCCAAGGTTCTACATCACTGTTTAGGATAGATGTGACCTAATTCTTTGAGAAATTGGTAGCCTTAGCCGTGTGTACGTCATATACATCGATATGAGGTGCACCGGTAAAGTCGTCTAGAAATGTTGACTTTGAGAGTAATTTTAAGGCATTTGCAGGCTAAACTCGCAAAAATGAGAATAGGACTTCTAAAACAACTTTTTGTGACCTTTTGATCTAGCCAATAAAAATTGTTTCGCTTATCTGCCTTTAAAGGGAATGTGGCACCTTGGTCGAATCCTGAAATTTAGTGTAATTAGGTGTACTTTAGCCAAAAAAATAATGAAACCACTCATGATTTCTCTGAAAATGTTCAATAAGCTCAATATTTTGTACTTTAAAAATACTCCCCTAGGAAAATAAATAAATATCTGCCTGTGGATGATGTCATGGTCCGACAACCACTACCATACTTGAAATGCTTCAAAGGCTTCGATTGGCTGATGCTCATCGTGACGTCAGGATATGTCGTCACACCAAGAGCTATGACAACTGTGGCCTGCTGCTAGGGATGAGGGGTAGATTGCAGGTAGGTTTTAGCTTTTTTCTACGGAAATTTCGAGTTCCAAAACAAATGATATATTGGGTACCGGGTTTTCCTACTTGCTTTACAACTTGGCGTTCTCAGTTAAAATCACGTTATGAGGGTGCCACATTCCCTTCAATACAAAGTCACCACCATTATCCACACTCGTGCGCAGTTATACGGAGCTCGCAACGCAAGCGGCTATACAGTATCACGTTACAAGAATAATACTGTGCGGCAAACGACGAATGCTTATGCATTTTCATGACCCTCATTTCCCTGAAGATGGCGAGCCCGCCTTCAGCCCGAGACATTGTCCTACATCTGGGTCGCACCAGTTCGGAAACACAAACCCCATGTCAGGGCTAAAGCAGGGACGGTGGATTAAATTTTTGAGCGGGTGTGCAAGATTTTCGGGAGGGGGTGCCTTCGTCCCCAGGGGTTGTCCCAATCCCCAGAAGGTGCCCACTCAGGCTATCCAGAGGGGGCGCCTTTTCTCTCCTGGGGGCGCGTATTCGCTCTCCATGGGGCGTCTTTGATGTCAGGGGCACCATTCATAAGTGAGTGGTTTTATTTCACACAGATGGTCATACCTCTCCAGGTGGACGGTGTTTTAGGCCTGAATTTTTCTTCATCGAGTGGGGCGCAGCCCAAACGGGGGGGCAGGCCAAATATGGGGGTGCGCCGCCCAAATCGGGGGCGCCTCCCCGGACCAAGCGAAAACTGGGTGTGCAAAAATGTTTTTGTCATACCCTCAATTTTTCACGTTGTGCAACTGCACATCCTACCCCCAGTATCTGCCGTTCCTAGTCTGAAAATGGTTGTTTTACAATGAAATGTTACATAAAAGAAAATATAGGAAGGTACCTACTCTTTTAAATTCTCTCTCTCTCTTGTCTCTCTGTCTCTCTCCTCTCTCTGTCTCTCTCTCTCTGTCTCTCTTTCTGTCTCTCTCTCTGTCTCTCTCTGTCTCTATTTCTCTCTCTCTCTCTCTCTCTCTCTCTCTCTCTCTCTCTCTAACACATTTTCAGTATCCGGGCAGGTAGGACGGAGAACATTGCTTCTGCTGCCGTCCCCAGAATATAGCTGGAGTCAGTGGTCTATAGTGGTTCTCCAGTTGCCACTAGATGGCAAGGCGAGCGTCCATTCGCTTTATAGGTGGCACTGCCTGCTTCCACTTAACTCCGAAGTGGCGTTCTTCCAGCTCTAGCGCAGACACTTCTGTTGACCCGGGAGGAGATGGCAGGCTCCGTGATACCATGAAACCAGTGATTACCCTTCTTACTCTCTGGTGATGAACTCATAGGTTCTAACTTCATTCATTTTCTGAAAATCACCATTGATTCATTATTGGCGAGATGGCTGGTCATTGGTAAATAGCTATGCCGTTCCTACTTAGGGCGAAATTTCTGTTTACATATTTGTTTTATATAATGCGTAGGTTGGAGAGAAAGACTTAAAAACTTTTGTCAAAACATATAGTTCTGGAGCTGCCTGAAAATTAGCATCTCTCCTCTGATCCATAAGGCAGCAGAGTAAATGAGCAGCATTGATTCTGGTGCTACGCCCAGTCAGCGTGCCTCGGTAAAAGTGAGAAGTGTCATATCTTGGCTTGACAGATGAAATCTTCCATAATGTTTAATCAGTTATGGCTGCACTGCATAAAGCCAAAGTACTGTTTCCTGCCAGATATTTGACAGCTATGTGGCTGGGAGTAGCACCATCATATGATATAGTGCCAGTCCGGTCATGAAATAACGTTAATAACATTCACTAGTCGTGCTGTAACCCAGCATTATGTCTCCCACTTACGGTGTATCCCTCCAAATTGAAGGTTTATCTGATTTCAGCAGTAGTCATAGATAAGTCAATGAACCAATTTCCATAGAACGATAACACTTACCATGAAACGTTATTTGCCCATGGAATAACCAAATCAGTCCAATTGTTTTGCGATAAAATAAATATTAACCATTATATATTACAAGTGGAAGGCTTATGGTTGCTTATTGACTCTAACCAGTTTCAGGACCATATTTAACCTATTTTCATCTAGAAGATGAGGATAAAGGTTGATAAAATAATAAAATACTCGTTTTTGAAAATGGCAAGAAAAATCTACTTTCCAGTCGTTTGAAAATTGCAGCTTTGTTTCCACGTGAAGTAGTCCTTGTCATAGCTTTGTTTGGAATGTGTTCCTATCAATATATGTGTATCTGGCTTGACAGTTTGACCAGTATGGTCCTGAAGCCGGCTGTAGTTTATGAATAATCATAGGCATTGCGCCTTAATAATATATAGCAAAAATGTACAAAAACCATGCAATATATCTAAGTCATGTGGAAATACAATTTTGCAAAAATCAAAAGAAAAAAATTCATTATCGATAGTTTTGAAGGTTTATTTTGCTGTACCTGATATCATGTCATGAGGTTTCTTGGTACCTCGAGAAATTCGCGAAACGACGTAAGTGGAGTTATCTAAAGTACCTATTACGGTCTCAAAATTAGTTTCTAGATTAGAAAAATAACAGTCAAAGCGGACGGCTGCAATATTCTAGCCAAGCTAGGTCAATAAAATTGAAAATGCCGGCTTAGACAGGATAGTTCAATCATATATTAAATTGATGCAATAATTTGGGGCAGGGCGGTAAAAATAACCCCTGAACTCAAACATACGAAAGCTAGAAATGCACAAAGAAATGAAACAATCCAAAGCTCGTCGCAAATGCAATCGAATTGACCTGAGCACTTATTTTTTCCATCAAAACTGGGATTATAAGAGGTCAAATCACGCCACAATTTCTGAAAAGGGGGTAATTAAAAAACCTCGCTTATTTCTGAAACTAAAATAATTACACACAATTTCTCACTGTCATTCGAAAGCACTTGAACTGTTCCTTTACATTAATATTCATATTCATGTCAGGTCAAAGGCTAGTGCACTGCAGAATACTGAGTGTTTCAAATTTAGTATATACGATCATGCTCAAATATCAAGCATACTTAATTTAGCAGGCAGGCTTGATCACATGCCTCTCTTAGTTCCATCTGAATGTGACAAATTCTGAATCGCGTATCGTTGATAATTTCACGGGGATCAAAGCGCCAAGCTGCCAGAACTATTCCAATCGTCGGTTTAAGGTTGTCGGCAACAAAATGATGACTGTGGAGCAAATGCAATCCTGGAACGGCATCCCATGCGCAAGAATCTACGCAAACTGAAAAACCGCATTTGTTTGAATACACAATTTTCCTACTGAGAGAAAAAAAGAGAAAAGAAAAAAAGAGAAACAGAAAAGAGAGAGAGAGAGAGAGGTTCAGGATGCGCCTAGTCATATCAAAAACAGTTCTTAACACCCGCACTGGAGGGGGTCTGGCACTAACGCGCACTGGAGGGGGGGCCTGGTAGGCCCCCTAAGATCTCGGACACTAAGAAACATAGAGAAACAAAATTTGAGAGGTGGGTGGTGGTTATGGCGATCTACATCATGACTACTTTTTATTAACCTAGGTCAATATCTTCAAGGTCAAACGAGGTCATAAAGGTCAAAACTTGGCCATGCTGGGGACCGACCGGTAAATGCCGTGATTATGCGGGAAAATGGCGGGAATAAGCTAAAGACGGACCAGGGTCATATAGAGAAGGTCTCAAAGAGCCTTCCCTTCAATTTTGGGGTCAAGGTCATTCAAGGTCATTGACCTGTAAGGTCACAATATAGTATACTACTTATAATGTACACTTTGACTAACACTATAGCCACTGTTTGGCGGGAAATGAGGATTGACCTTTGCAAATGACCTTTGACCTTGCCCTTTGACCTTGACCTTGGTATTGGGGTACCTTATCGATGACGTCATAGCATAACGTGCGTCAGACCGGGTAACGTCATTTGACCGGAAGCACTGTGGTCAATGACCTTGAAAGTGCAGATATGACCTTGACCCGTGACCTTTGACCTTGACCTTGACCTTCATGTGAGGTGACCTTGACATATAATCCCGGTTATATGGTGTTATGACTTCACCACTCGGTCTCCAATGCAAGCTAACTGGTCCGACCGCGCGATTACGGCGATCTCAAAATGCAGGTCTGACTTTAAAAGCCTATAGGTAGGTCAAAAAATATTCGACTGATTTTCAAAAAATCTTCACAAATCGACGCGCAATTAAATTCTGTTTAATGTGACAAAGTATCGTGTTTCGGCTACGAGCGGTTCTCCGGCCACCTCGGAAAAACAGGTGGGGGGCCTCCGAGGCCCCCTCCAGTGCGCGTGTTAACAAAAGCAATGGTGAGCTCACCACCACAGTTGAACCTTAATATCGTTTTTAAATGGCTACATCTGCACGTACAATCTCGATGTGCCACTTTTTGTTAGGTATAATAGCAACACCTGCAGAAGATAATTATGTCTGTGAGATATTAATCAGTCTGCACTGCATCAAACCAGAATGCTTTCATCCGGCTCAAAGAAGACGTACTGATATACCGATGTATGAAACGGACTGGCCACTTCAGGGTGCGGACGCTGCTCGATCCAGGGAGGGCCAAAAAGACGCTTGCGTTACTCGAGTGTTCCGAAGTTCCCTAAAAGAAACACCTTTTTTACAATTCTCGGTTCCATGCTCTCCGAAATAATCGTCTAGATCCGCCGCTGGCTGTGAAGCTCAAATTACTAAGCCAGGGTTCTATTAAAATCGCAGAGATAATGCCTGCAGCCTCAGATCATTGGCTTGGCCTGACTGAGCCTTAGACCGGCTCTGCATGCTTATCGATTTATCGATTTCTATTACTGCCCTGCCCCAGGTGCGTGATAGCATTTCTTTACTGCCGGGAAGGGGAGAATCCCAGACTGGCAGTGACCAGGAAGTCAGGGGCGAGGGAGAGCAAAGTTTGAGCGTATTGGCTGCCTTTCAAAATGCTATCACTGCACTTCACCAAGAATTTGAGAATTATAAGCATTTGCGCACGTCCATGCAGGTAGAAGAGAAAATGTACCAAACGACTAGGTTGAACCCCCAATTGTTTGGTGGGAGGAACGTTACCCTGGTTTGCCAATTGGGGTGACGAACTGTGATTTTGACAAACGTGAGAAGACAAATAATCAGCTATAAAAATACAAAATAGAAGCCAATCATCGCATCTGGATTGTAATTTTAGATACCATTCTCAACTTCAAATTCGAATTATATACATTCTATCATATAAATTCAAATTGTCAGCACCAGCATGCTGATAATTTGATTGTTTGTTAAAAAACGCAAGTGGAACGTCAAAAACAGCCAAGCCGAGCGACTATTGGATTCAAATACCTGAAGCTTGAATGAAACAGAAACTCATGGCAATTTTTTGGCATACATCCGAGCATGGATCAAGAAAAGAACAATAACATAAACGTCAAGATAAAGACCTGCTAACTCATTAACATCACTGCATTTAAATAAAGAATCGATAGAAACACGGTTACAATTATTCGCCAGATTACTAATCTTTAATAGATTCAATTTGGGTATTTGTTGTCGTTTTCAGACATTGCCATGACAACACAAGCAACGAAAATCGACAGCCCAGTCTGTTTAAGACGGACTGTCAAAGCTAGTAGTGCTGAAGCTCCTGTTATTTTGACAGATTCAAGAACATTTGGAAATATAATACTCTCCGCAATCTCCGCGAGTTTGCGCTAAGCGCATAATTGTTTCAATGATAACAACGGTTCAATTTTCAATTCAAGCACTAAACTTTTATCGATCCGGCTCCTTACTATGTTTTTAAGTTTTCAAAAAACATTAAGTAACGATTGTGCCCTTCCAGCCTGATGACGCCATGGTGCCAAACAACATAAGCAGGGCCAGGGTCGTAATACTCAAATAGTTAATGGATGTCCCAGAAAGGCGTTTCCCCCCAGGCCTGTCCTTCATACGTCCTCACAATGGATAACAGTTCCGTCGGGTCTCCTCAAGCTGTCACCTTTGCCGCCGCTGTTGCCTTTGGAGGCCTCCTGGGTTGTTTGTACTCACTCGAGTTCGCCCTCCCAACGTTGCCTGATGAGCAAAACGTGACGTACATTTCTACCTGCGAGCCGGTGCATAACGTCCTGTTAGGCATGCAAATGCTCCTAAACAAATCAAGAATGCAAATTCGGTACTTAAACTGGCAATATTGCTGGCAAATGTGTACGACTCGACTTATTTGCGGAGCTTGAGTCTTCTAAAATGACGGAAATACAGTCCTTTACGGCCTCCGTTCAGTCTGTTGGCATTAAAATTCCGATTATTTCAATCATACCTATATGTTATATTTGGAAAGACAGTGAAGTTTTTTTGGATTTGCTATTAACTGAACTTTTCCACATCGATTAAAAACAAAGATTCGGAATTTCAAGCTGCATTCTGCCCTTCATCAGCGAGCTGTCGAATGGTATCGATCGAATAGACATTGGTGTTCACACCGCACAGTTAAAGCTACCAAAGTCGCGTGACAACGAAAAACAAATACTTCTAGGGATAAGCTATTACTTAAGTCACTTCTCGGAAAGCTAAATGGTTTCCGAATAATATTCAGAGGAAAAAGAGCAGTTAAGGACCTATAAAGACATAGGTTACGCATTATGGTATGTTAACAAATACCTTGATACAAATACCATGATAACAAATACCTACCATACCGTCTTCTGCGTTAGGGTCATCTCTGAAAAACACGATCGTATTTCAGAAAAAGTAGCACGTCTCGGCCTTTTTAATCCAAACCAGTTAGCCACTCATCATCAGCTCCCCTCACGAAAACCATACTAGATACCAGTCAACCGCACGAACTTCGCGAGCTTTTCCAATACCAACCACGACCACGCCACACAGGCTGGTCATCTCCGACCACCGCGGGCCACAACCAATGCCGGGCATCGGCGACTCTGCTATGTCGCAGCCGTCTCGTATAACTCCTTGCCTGTCGAGATCCGTCACTGCACGAACAGTGCCTACTTCAAACGAGGTGTCTTTAGAGCACTAAGGGGCCAGATTTAATTTGGTTACTGTACCTACGTCCTTATCAATAGCAATATATTCTAAGTGATCATTTTTACTTTTAGTACGTGAAACTGTTACGTACGCATTTATTTTGTGCTTTGTCGTTTGGTGTTTGAAGATCTGACTTTGAACGTTTCGATTTTATGACGTAAGGAACATGCAAAACCTGGAAAATTGTGTGTACATGCGGCTGGGATGTTTCTGAAATAAATGAGCTGAACTGAACTCGCGTCGACAACTTCCGTTTGGATCATGCATACGCATCGACACCGTCTTCTAAAATTGCTTTCGACTGAGCTGAGTGTATGCACTTTCTGAAAAGGGATAACGCGTATGCTGCTTGCAAAAAAAACTTCAGTAGCACCAGTTTCTTACTTAGATGGAAAGAAATTGCATTGACTAGTTGATAATTTGACAATACAATGATTTGTTTTCTTATTTTACACGCTTGATATTTACTGTGCGATGACGGATTGTGGGTAGCAACTTCTTAGTCAGCTGATTGCGGGTGCCACGTGCGAGCAGAACCTGTCGGCGGAAACGCTGTCAACGGGCCATTAGTCTTCTTGCTGCCGGTCGGAGGCCCTGGAAGCTGAAACACGCGCGCCTCCAGCTGAGGGGGCTGTAATCCGCGTGCAGCGTTCCCGTCTGTTCCAAGGTGCACGTCTGCTCTGGGCCATAATTACGGTAGATGTATCTGAGCCCGAGGAACGGCAAGGGTGACGAGTGAAGTGATTTTCTAGCGAGAGCACATCCAGGTGCCCTTTGAAATTTGAACATGACATGGTTGTAGAGTTTTAAGTTGACTTTCACGTTCCCAGCCAATACAATGCGCCCGTTTTGCTGCTTCCATATGTGCGGGAGCCGCTCCTCCAGCTCATGCATATCTGATGCAACCCAGACTCGCACACTCGAATGATGAGGCGGGATCTCTGAGACTGAGACGAGCTCCCTGAGAACTTTACTCACACGCCGATCCCAAAGGCTGAGATAACAATAACTTGGAAAGAATTCATAAAGATAAACAACAACAACAGGACCTAAGTTGGGTGCACCTTGTAAACGTGACCACGGGAACATGTACGGGTATTTCTGCCAAATGCAAAATACACGCAGGCAAGGACGTCGCCACAGATTTTTTAGCACGGGCAGGATCCAGCGATGAAAACATATGTCAATCTGTTCTCGGGTCGGTCAGGGAGGGAAATGCAGGATTTGTTTTCGTATCAAACACCGGTGCAGTTTCACGCAAATAGCAACAGGAGTATTTCTGTCTTAAAATTAAACATTTCCGACCACACTCCCGGCCAAAACAGCGGGGTGCAGGCTCCCAGCCACCCTCTCCGTAATAACTCCTCTGTGTTACGCAGAGTCTATGCTGCCTCGTATGCTTACTGGATTTGTTCCACCCAGTTTTGTTTAAGTTGCAAGCAGATTCGCAGAAAATCCTCACGACATAATCAGTTAACAATCTAAAACAAGCCTTGAGGAAACCTTTATTTTCAACAAAACTGAAGGGTTACCTATTGTTATAGCCACTTAAGCCCTACAAGTACTCTCAGTATTATCATAGGATTATCAACAGGTCATATGCACGAATTACTTAGCAGTCCTTCGGGTAAGATGCACATGCAGTTCATCGCAACCCTCCGGACGGTAGGGTTCCTCTGGAGCTAAAACTTGTTCTCAGGGAAACAAGACATCCGCCTAACCCAGATGCCCTTTGCGATGGCTCGTCAATGCCCCACTTCTAATGGGTGGGCTGGGAAGGCTCGATTGCTTTATCGCGTGTGACGCAACCAGCATTTACATACTAGTGGTGGTGGAATAGGCCAAACTATCAATTACCGAAACAACAAGCAGCTTACATAGCAGTCAAGCTGAAAGGTATCTAGAAGGAAAGCTGCTCAAATAAAGAAACCTATAGAGTCTTCGATAGGGATCGAGTCTTCCAAGGTCACCCGCAGCCTATATGCAGTAAGCTTGACTTTTAGCGTGGGTCGGCAGAAAAATACCGGCATCAAACTTCGAAGCGGTGCTCATGTCTCGGGCTATGACGGCCCATTTGTCTTGAGACACTTTCTCCCCAGTATCGGTATCGGCTCTTCCAGTCGATATAGCACGAGTTCTCAGATGCGAGGTGTGACGCACCGCTCACAGCTACCGTCACGCTCGTGACGTGATCGTCATCGATCTCCCGTCACAGCCGCTGACAGCTGGCGCGTCGAGAACGACGACCCAGCGGCGCTTTGAACTCGGGCAGAAATAGCCGACACTGCGCAACAGGCCGGATCGGACCCGCCCAGTTTGACCGGGTCCTGAGCCCAGTTCGTCCGAAGGCATGGGCGTCGGAAGCGAGAGGCATGGAGGGAGGCGTCCTCCCAACCACTAGCGGGTCCAGGGGGGGGCAAGGAATCATTCCCTCCAAAGGACGACATTTTGGCCGATTTTCTTAAAAAAAAAACTAAAACTTTACGATTTTTCCCGAGTTGCCCCCCCCAACGGCGCTTCTACGTCCGCCAGTGCTCTCAACTCGGTGAATCAGCTGGGACATCCCCACCAACAAGATAGGATCATTGATAAGTTGTTTTCCCATTTTCTCCCTATTACCTGCGTGGACCTACGCAAATGAGTTAGTTAAGTGCATTGCTAGCATTTTCAAAGACAACCAATATGCTGGAAATTCGCCTGCCCTGCGGTGATCGCCAGTCAAGTTCTGCCCTCCCCTCCTCCTCCCAGGACCGGGGTCAGCTGTGCCAAAAACAAAGCAACAGTGCCGGCGCAATACTGGAAATGATTTACAGTTGAAACGATGACGAGGGTGTGTGAGGGTTTGCCTCGTGGGCTCAGTTGGGCTTTGACAGGTCCAAGCAACTTCACTGGATCCAAAACTGGGCGGGGATTAGGACATGGCTACATTAACTCCCATCTTTGGCGCGCTGCGTCTCAATGGACGCCAAGTTGAGGTTCGGGTCCCCAACTCTGTTGTCACGCGCGCCAGGGGCTTCACCTCCGCCTTTATTGTTGGTGTGTAGGGTGCGTTGACATCAACGGCCATCCTGGGGCTTCACTGTAATGCCGTATACACGTGCCTTTGTTGCTATGGCTTACAGGCACTCTCAGGAGACCAACATCGTCCCAATTCTGGTGGCCCTTAGTCCACCAAGGTCATGTATTTATCACGTATTACTCACACTTCCACGCTAATGAGGTGGCTCTTTAAGTGTTGTTGGGATGAGTACGAAGTGATAATAAGCTATGGAAGGAGATGGTAAGGATGGTATGGTATGTTGATCAGCTCAGAAATCGCAAAAAGTAGTCCTTTAAAGAAAACTAGCCCACAACACACTCGAAATCGTGCCCAAACAGCCAACAATTGACAGCATAAACTGAGCTGCCGCCGTTTCAGGACCAACAAATACCCTGGTGCCGTCTGTTCTCAACAAATAGCTTTTACCAAGACCCGGGCACCGGCTGTCTCCCCGTGCCGACGCGCTGTTAGTGAAGCAACGTGTCATTTGGACGCGTGTGCCACACTAGTTGCATTCACTCCCTTCCAGGTGATTGTTTTGATGTTTGGTTTAGTGTGCCTGTGAAGTCCCCTTCAAAGATGATAAACGCTACAGCATAATGAAATCCTGCACGTCAAAACGACGGTCAAAGAAAATGTATCTCCATATGGAGAGCGCTAGCTTTCCCTCTGTACCGGCGCTGAACTAGTAAACATCCTGTAGATAAATGCACTAAGGGTGCTCCAACAACTCCAGACACGGGTGAATCCCGAATCCCCAGACGCAATAGATTCTGTCAGGAATCAGCACGTTTTCTTCTGGAGCCATTGTCCCAGTTTGCATAGGCATTCTACCCACATGAGAGTCGGGATACACCGGCGTGGGTTCCCACGTGCGGCACAAGACGGACGAATGTGGTGACACGAGGGGACCTCGAGACGGCGAGCGATAGAGACAACAAATCAGGGCAAGAAGATAAAGAGGGAGCACAGAAATGGCGGCACCGGCCCAGCTGCGTGATGGCGTCGGACTGCCTGGAGACTGCCGTTTGTCAGGCTAACCACAAGAGGAAAAGTTAAATCAAAACTCTGATGAAAGAGACCATCGTGCTACACTTCGAAATATATAGTCGGAAATAATATCTGCGCGTGAATCTGGAGACCGAGGTCAGCCATACCGCTACTCCGATGGTGACATACATAATTTGGTACATTTATCTTGACACTTCAGGAAATAAAACCTCGTTGATCTTCACGACTCTAATATATGTCAGTTTTGAAATAACCTAACCTCAACTGTGGAACATCGGGACAGCTGGACCATCAGCTCTTTTGATAGTTAGGGAGCGAATAGAAAAGAAGCTCAGAGTGAGGTAACTCGAGAATTTGGAATGGTTGCATTCCCAGAATATGAAGAAGAGTAAAGCTTAAAAAAATCAATCAACTCCAACAATTAGGACTATTTTGTTGAAAAGAAAATATATTCGATACAGTTCAGTGGAATCTAGTCACTTTCTAGCGCCCATAAAATCAATCTCTGCGTGCAACGGAATCAGAAAGAGAATAGCGATCCATGACACGATTAGCTAATTCCACAGGAGGCGGTCAACACAACAACAGACGGGTGGCAAATATTATTGTAAGCAGGTCCATTGTCGTGAATCTGGAACAGGGACTCGAGCGAGAGCTGTCGCACCTCAACCCTGCTGCGTGCCTCGGCCTCTTTCATTGTGTACGACTTACAGCCAACAATATATTTTAGTACCTGCGTTACAGTGCTACAACTTAATACAGTGCTAGTACCTGCGTTCATTCATGACTAGGCTTCCCAAGCGGTAATTTATGGCTTTGAATATTCAAAGCAAGAGTGCTGTGAAGCTTTCTATGTAGTGTTACGTTTAACGGAAATAATTGGACCTAAAGATAAACATATTTTCATATGTCACAGCGTAGTTGAGAGACAGCCAGCTAGTTTTATTGTATGTACAATGCTAACTTGAAAACATAACTACCAATCTCGGAAGAAAATGAGCATGCAGTATATTGGGACAGCCGACGGAAATGTAACACAATGGTGCAATACCAGGCTGGGGAGGCGTTACTGGCATATTGCAATGAAAATAATGAATTTTTCCTTGTTTCTGCTAAACATTTCTCAAGACCAAAACACTTTGTATTATCTCATTTTCCTTTGCAATAGGAATGCTCCCCGTGTCGGCTTGACGTCAAGATCACGCCGATGCCCTTTTAAGTTGTGCTCATTTGCGCCAAAATCAATACTGCTGGAAATGAAGTGCCTTCGGCTAAAAGAGGCCATTATTTGGACCCAAAGCGACAATAAAAAATCAATTTCATGTTTAAAATTAGCAATTGAAGCAAGTAATAATCGTTTACAACCGCCAGTACTAGGGTCACGCCTACCCCATAGGTCCTAAGGAGGTTGAGGTCCGCTTGTCTTGTCAATTCCGCGGGTTAGGAGCATGACGTCACGCTATCATGACTGGTCCTAGTGGTCGTCACCTCATCTCAGGTGGCCAGGCGGGAAGGACAGGGTCGTCAGGGGGTGAATGGTGACCTTTTCTCAAAGAACGGTATGTTCTGGGACTAATGAAATATCGATCAATTGGTTTCTGAGGGTGCTCTATCACAATGCAATCTCAGTTCAAATCCCATTATGAAGGTACTGCATTCCCTCCAAAGGGTAATCTTAGGCAAAGTTTTCCCACGCGGCACCGTAAGGTTCATGATAAAGAATATAAAAAGTGGTGGGGGCATGGTTTTTTCCCGTGAGCGAACTGTACTTACCGCTCCAACTTCGGTACAGCATTGACAAAGCGAGACACGGTGGTCCTCAGGGGCTGGCTGGCATCTTTGGCGTCGGCATTCGCTACCGAGGCGTCCGCGGTCTTCCCCGCTGCCGCCAGCGACCCCTCGGCTCCACCGTTGGCCCGGGGATGAGGAGGGTCCAGCGGCGCGGCGCCCGCGGCAGAGACGGTGGCCATCCCGCGGTCACTGAGAGGTCAGGCCGCTCATCACGTCACTGGCAGGGGAGAGATCCTGCAGACAGAGTCGGGACGCTCGTCACGTCACTGGCAGCGGAGAGATCCTGCAGACAGAGTCGGGACGCTCGTCACGTTACTGGCAGCGGAGAGATCCTGCAGACAGAGTCGGGACGCTCGTCACGTTACTGGCAGCGGAGAGATCCTGCAGACAGAGTCGGGACGCTCGTCACGTCACTGGCAGCGCTGCCAGAGGCCCCGCTCAGGGGTACTCTGCTGACAGAGGATGATTTCCATGGGCTTTTGAAACTGATTTAAAATCACGGAGAAAACATTTCTGAGGAAATAACAGAGCTACAGAACAAAGCGTTATGTTTGCAGGTGTATATGTTTTCAGTACCATGGTTTCTTCATAAACTGGTAGTTCGAATATATGCAATTCCATGAACTTTTGCTCGTTAATTAATTCACATTGCTCGTGCATACGAAATATCTACAGCAAATTTATGAAATCATTTCTTCATCCTAAGTATAACTGAACATTTTCTACAGCCCAGGGGCAGGTCCACCCGGTTGGTTTCGTAGGGTCAAACCCATGTCAACGACAAAAAATGTCGCACGCTGGAGGCGGCATCCCTCAGTATTTCTTTTTCTTCAGAGGAAATTTTGTTCATCTTGAAAGCTAAGTACCTTCCGGACAGACAAAATGCTTAAAACTTATTTCCATTTTTTCTGATGAACATGTTCACCCCAATTGATCATATATGAAACACTAGTTTGCTGGGGGCAGGGGGCAAATAGTGTCTGATCTTTCCCTATTTGTTTTTGTGGGGCCATTGCCGGGTTACCCTCCCCTGCATCCGTCCCTGCTGCACCAGACCAGCTTAACCCTCGCCCACCGGGGGCCATCGATGCCCCTAAGGTTTTCCGGGATAGCAGAAAAACAACGAGGCGCAGCACCGCGGTTGAGGGCTCACCTCCACTGCATCATTTTCCCATCATCCCTGAAATTTTTACCCCGGGTCACCCAAGGTCAGGTCACCAGACGAGGTCAACCAAGGTCACCTCACTTCACCTTTAGAGCTCTGTAAGAGCTACATTTCAAAGTCGATCGATTTGAAACTTCCTACACTTCATGACCCCTCCAGGGTCTACAAGGTGTATATCCGGGATTTTTCGATTTCGTGCCCTGAGGTCAGGTCACGAGGCGACCTCTCCCATTGGAAAGCATGGGAAAAGCTATTTCATGATATAAAAGCCACAAAAATGATTGCAAATACTCAGACTGCTCAGAACAACGTTTTGGACACCCTTTCACGGATCCCAGGGGTCATATTTGCCCTTGACTTTTCCAAGGTCATCCAAGGTCACCGGAGGTCAAAAACAGTATTTTGACAATAACTTTTGACCTAATTGAGCTAGAGCGGTGAAACAAACACCATCGTGTTTGTCTTGTCACTGGCTTCATTTGATATACGGCAAGGTCACTTTTGACCTTTCGTGACCTCAGGTCATATTAGGTCACGAGGTGACCTCTGGCGGTCAAACCACTGGCGGGAGGTCTTTACGTTCCACATAGCGGAAAAGTACTGGCAATTTGCTATCAAATGTACTTTACCAGGCCTCAATAGCTCTAATGACATAAGAGTTATGCCCAGTTTGCTTAATCATTGCATATTTGAGTGAAAATAGCCGATCTTGACCTAATTTGACCTCTGGAGGTCAAACCATTGACCTGAGCACTAAAAAGCGAAGTGATTTCTTACTGAATTCACGCGAGCTTTCTATTGCACTTGCAGATTTGCGCTAACGCCCATATTTTCGGAGTTAGAGGGGGCCATCGATGGCCCCCGGTGGGCGAAGGTGGCGCCGGACCCCGGTGGGGCGCGGGTTAAGAACCAGTTAAACGGGAAATCAGTGCGCACTGAAGGTCACGATAAAAGTGAAGGTGCTTCACTAGTTTGTCTTGGCTGCTTGGTACGACTTTTGCACGAGCGTTTATTAGTTTGTTTTCATCGGTTGCTATCCGTGCCTCCAAATTTTGTTTGTGTGTTATGTTTTTCTATATAAGCGATATATATATATATATATATATATATATATATATATATATATATATATATATATATATAGAATGGGAAACAGTTGTACCATTGTGTATCTCCATTAGATTTGCGTCTCCGGAAAATTAAAAATAATGATTACAAATACATACATGGAACTTGCATCACGGATATGTCTGACCGCAGTCGGGCAGTCCCCTGCCAAAAATGTATGTCAGCTGCCTATCTCGTATCGTAAAATAGCATTTATTCTTTCCTATTATCCTTGACATGTGATCAAAAACAAAAGACAACCAGGATGCTTCTGTAACGAGCACTTCACCGTGACCTGAGGTTGCTGGAGGGTTCGGTTCGGCATACGCTGACGTGATAGACTCCGGAGAGAGAGAAAGAGAGAGAAAGAGAGAGAGAGAGAGAGAGAAAGAAAGAAAGAGAGAAAGAGAGAAAGAGAGAAAGAGAGAAAGAGAGAAGGGAAAAAGAGGAGAAAGAGAAAGGAGAAGAGGAGAGAGAGAGAGAGAGAGAGAGAGAGAGAGAGAGAGAGAGAGAGACAGCAACACCTCTCCCTGATAAAAACAACTAGCTTTGCCTTCGAGGCCAGCGTCCAATACCCGTTCCAATTCCCATGGGTGTGATAAGCATACCGGCCCAATCGGAAGAGCTGCGCCCCAAATTTCTTCCCGTATGTTTCAAGCGTGACAGAACAAGGAAGCTTCGTAGTAATAATTAATGAGGGCACTGTAATGCTAATGAAACATGTAATTACAGTACTAGTATGGCCTTTACAGCTAGAGGGGATTACTTCAGATCCCTGGTGGATCCAGGCAGAATCCTGAAGTGTTATGACCCCTCCAAAAGGATGAGAAGTACCTACCTTTTGCTTCTCCCCTGCCCATTAATCCGCGCCCCATCGGGAGTCCGGCGCCACCTTCGCCCCACCGGGAAGCGGGGCATCGATGCCCCGCTCTTAACCAAAAATCTGCAAAGAGCGATGGAAGCCTCATGTCAAGGTCAAATCTTGGCCACGCTGGGGACCTATTGGGAAATGTCATGATTATGCAGGAAAAAAGACGGCAATAAGATGAAGGTGGACCAGGGTCATAGAGGAAAGGTCTCAATGACTCTTTGGTACAATTTCTGTGTGAAAAACATTCAAGGTCATTGACCTGTGAGGTCACAATATGGTATATTACCTATAAAATACCTTATAACTAACACTATAGCAAGTGTTTGGCGGGACATGGGCTAGAACTTTACCCATGCCCTTTAACCTTGACCTTTGACCTTGACCTTTATATTGATTTACCTTAACTATGACGTCATAGCATAATATAAGTCAGACAATGTAACGCCATTTGACGGGAAGCACCGAAGCACCGAGGCACCGAGGTCAATGACCTTTAAAATGCTTATATGACCTTGAACTGTGCCCTTTGACATTGAAATTGACCTTCATGTGAGGTGACCTTGACATATCACTCCGGTTATATGGCGTTACGGCATCGCCACTCGGTCTCCAATGCAAGCGAACTGGTCCGACTGCGCGATTATGGTGATCTCAAAATGCAGGTCTGACTTTGAAAGCCTATAAGTAAAAATTTTCAACCGATTTCCAAAATTTTTCACCACTCGACGCGCCGTTAAATTATATCAAATACGGCCAAGCATTATTTTTTACTAGGAGCGGTTCTCCGGCCACCTTCGAAAAATAGGTGGGGGAGACTCCAAGGCCCCCTTCCATTACGCGTGTTAAACGGTTAGCCCGTATATCAAATGTAAGCCCGATGTGAACGATTAGGAGAAATTCTTTTCTAGAAATCCGATAAAACCAAAATATCGTAGAATAGGACGAAATGCATGATTTATTATCACCCACTGCCATAGTTAACATGGCACCGCTTCCCCCTCCGTCAACGTCACCACCCAGGGACGTCTCGTCTCTCAAAGTTAGTCCGGTGTACAATCCCAAAAATCCAACTGGCATCCCCCCATTTCATGATGGTTTGTGCTCATTTTAGATCAGCACTCTACTTGAAGTGGCATAACAACTTGAATGCTGACTTTGCCAGGAGATGTCATTCATTTAAAGGGATGCTCCACTTTATCATGATTTTTTAAATTCAAATAACGGTTTGGTAGCCTGTGTCGAGAATGACAACTCAAATGTACCATTTCACTCACAGAGTACGGAATTGAATTTCGGCACAATTTAGAATGATTTCATGGTTTTCAGACTACTTTTCACCATAAAAATGTGATTTAGAATTGCAAAAGGTAGAGCGCTCCCTTTAACGCTTTTGGATCACCGCGGGTACAAGTCCACCAATATGATTGCAATATCATTGCAGCAGCTAACAGAGGTCGACACATACGGCGTTTGACATCTGGGAGGATCAGATGTTTGATTGACAGTATTCTCTCACTCTGAGCTCTCTTCACCACAATGATTACCTGCAGCTGCTGCGCATATTCCGCACAGGGTTGATTGCAAACAGAAACAGGTTTCCAATAAGGTTTCCCAGCCGGTGGCAGGCATCTGGCGCACCGCTGATATCCATAAGTGGTAGCTCAGCCAAAACGGTCCAGATCAATCCCGCCTATCCTAGGGTCCGTCTGGCCTGGTTGTCACAATGCAGGCTTCCTACTATTGAGGGGATGGGTGACAGGCACATATGGCCCGCTCCACGCTACGTTACGTTGTTAGGCTATGCTTAATTTCGTCTGTGCTGAAAGTTTGCTAAGTAATTGCGCCGTGCTGTTTTCCATGGGCTGCAACGGTATTACGGAATTCTAACTACAGCTACCGCACTTAACTAATGGCATGGTGCTAGCATATTCAGGGAGCGATAGTTGATGTAAACAGGAATGCTTTGGAGTTAGAAACCAATTTAAGTCCCTAGTGGGAAATGAGGAGTGATATTTACTCCCCTGCCCGCTCAATGATCAGCCCCCACTGAGGAAATTTTCACTAGTTACAACCTCGTAACGAGGGCTTCAGAAACCTAAAGTTTGTGTTCTAAATGTCTGCATCATTAGCAAGCATTTACCAGTTTTTACTCCAAAACTAACATTGCGGGCCCAAAAGTTAGCACGAGAACAAGGCTTGACCAGGGTTGAGTTGGTATTAATCATCGACCATCGTATTCAAACGAAGTGCCTACAATGATTAAAATGCAATAACCAAGTCTAGACGAAGCCTTTACCAGGGCCTACAAATGTGCTAGCATTTCTTACTCTAGTAACTTACCACAAGAACAAGGCTTTGACCATGGTTTAGTTGGACTTAATCAGTCACCATCCTATCGTAACTAGGTGATTACCATGCTTCGAAAGCAGCGACCTGGTCTAGGCAAAGTCTTCAGTCGGCCTTACTCTAGTGTCTGAATTAGGAAAGTACAATTTTTTTACTTCAGTATGGGTGAATTATAAACCAGTGACTAGCTCTACAAAAAGTTGGAAGTATATCATTGATCACTATTTGAACCCCATTAAAGCTCCTCTTCGTTCCTGCTGAAAAACATTGATCGCATCCGAGGTAACTGCATTAAACCATGTTTCCTTTGTTGTTTTTCTTTTATTAAGAGAAATGAAACACATGACTATCACGGATCGTAGTAGTTGCAAAATATTTGCACGAATGAAAAAAACACGAACATCATACCGTAATCATCTTGGCCATCTGAGCTACTCCAGCTCAGTCACCTGAGCCTCTCCAGTTCATTCATCTGAACCACTCCAGCTCAGTCATCTGGGTCACTCCTGCTCACGCATCTGCCATCACCACCGCATCCCGAAGTTCTTTGATGATTGCAGAGGACGTTTACGTCCTTTACAGCGAGGACATTGAAGGCCAAGAAGCGGCTTGCTGCTTTGGGCATATGATCCCATAAGGAGGGCTTCAATTGGTCCATCCATCACTAACACCTCCACGTCATTCACACATACTGTGTGCTCTCTTAGTGTCGCACTCACAGCTTGGATGTTGTCATCATAAACTCACCGACCAACCACACTAGGGCCTTGGGGGCTCGGGCTAAAAATGAGACGCGAGGCGGTTAGGACACGGTCATCGGAAAACCGATGTGCAGATGTATTCTTTGTTTGCGTTCGAAAGCTCTTGGCGAGACCAGTAACCATTATGCGAACTCTTTTTTGGTTAGGTCAATATTGAGGTCACCAGAACTCAAAGCAGGTTCCATGCAATGGCCGAATCAGGGGAGAGGGCGAAAAAGGCTGTTGATACCCCAAACGAAAAGCTCAGTGAAGAGCCATATTCCCCCAAAAACTGTCGACCTTTAGACATTTTCCCCGGCTCCTGTCCCTTTTAGTCAATAAGCAAGGTTTTGGTGCTTCAACTGAACCATTCAACTTCAAACAGAACCAGTCAACTGCAGTTTAAAAATTGGACCTAGGTCCTCTCGATATGGAAAATCGCTTTTGAGTGAATGGTCCTTGGATAGCAAAAGCAAGCATACTGTGGTCAAATCATTTACCAGGCTATTTTTTGCTTTTCGACTTTAGCTGCCCCCCCCCCAAACCTACTGGCCAGCTCCGTCACTGGTTCCATATGCCTGAGAATCCCTGGCTACACCCATAAAGCCATTTCAATTTGTATGCAATGGTAGAAGTACCGTAACAAGTAGGTAGTTGGACACTTGGCATTCCAATGCAGCTGCTTACCTTGCAAGTCCAATCCCTTTCTAAGTCCACACCATTTTAGCGACTGCCTGCTCCCAATGTCATAAGGCACTGACACTGAAAAGATTGGTCTAAAATATGCCTAAATAGGCTATACGCCATAGGCGGATCCAGGGGCAAGGAGGGGCACGTGCCCCCGATCGACCCTCGGCGCCCCTCTGAAAGGTCGATGGCGCCCCCGAAATGTCGCTTCCCACCCCCAGGATACGAAAGTCGGCGCCCACCTGATAGGTTTTGCCGGTCACAAGTGGCGCCCCCTGGTCCAGATGGCGCCCCCTCCGATCGGCAATCCTGGATCCGCCTATGCTATACGCGAACCAAAGAAACTTTCCACCGCAATCCGCCAACTCAACAACACCGCCCTGCGCACGCTCCCCGTGGTCTGCGACTGAGGAGGCGTTTAATCACGACACGAATAAAAAACGCAGTAGCGCACGTGCAGCTTACACTTCCGGTGCTTCCGTGACACTAATAATACCAGGTTAAAATGTGTGCGGCATTTGTAAGTATACGACCATCTTGCCAATGCATTAGCAGGGCTGTCCTACTGCCGGCTTTGGTCATACGGGACAGCGTTGCTACCCTTGTACTGCCTTAGTTGTGTGTTCATATCATTACAAGAGAACGACTAATGTTTGTTTTAAAACAATACCTTAACTACTTCTTGCTTTGCACGAACTGGGTTTCGTCCTTCTTTAGCGTTGGTTGTGCCCTAGTTAACCCCAATATCAGGGCTAAATTTGTATAGACATTGTGGAAATTTCTCTCAGTGTCGCTTATACCTGACTTTGAGTGAGAATACCGTTTGGAATATAGACGGATACTGGGGGAATGGGAAAGCGTGTGTTCTCCATCAAACTTCAGCGCCCCCTGAAGGGTCACTGCCCCCTAGCCCATCTTTTTTTAAATATCCAACACGGAAGAAAGCCTGACATTGTTTGGGGAGCTCTCGTGATGCTCACATGCGCCTCCCACCCTGGTGGTATATTTGTTCTTCCTTCTTCAGGCTTTGCACACATCAGACTACTTTTAGATTCCTTAGACTGCGGCAGAAGCAAGGATTATAAATACTCATATATCACAAATAACCTACTCTTTAAACCCAAATATCTTGGGTTTTCAGCCCCTATAACTGTCGTTGACATACACAACTGACATTGTGCTCCCTCTGATTAGAGCGGGTAAAACTTCTAAAAAAATGAGATAAGTTGCCCACCTTTCCCCTGTTTGAATTTAATTTCCTACCTGTCATTAACTAACTTCCTCCCGCAGTCATTAGCATACTAATGAGAGAGGTGCGGGAGCGGTTGTGAGGAAGGTGGCGAGATTGCGTCCTTCAGTTGCTTAACATGGGCGACGCTCACACAAGTTTTGAGCCACGAACTGTAGTTCTAGTTTTCGAGATGAGCCTTCAGTTAGATGAAACGGCCTTAAGCACACGCAGGTTTGGGTCTCGCCTGAAGCTCCGTGTTTTTCTATTCAACACGGAACAATGCGCCACGCCCCTTTTTACTGGATATATTTTATTTTATCTTATTAGGGGCACTCCCACCAGGCCCACTTCTCCAATTATAGGGAGCATTGACGTGGGTGTTTGTCAATCCTCTCTACCGGGTCAGATCGGATATGGAAGGCGGTTTACCGCTGTGGGGATTGGACCCACGTTAATCCATGCTGTTCAATCTGAAGACGGGCAACGAAGACACTGGGTCACACGACTCCCATGTTCCGGCAGTACTTCGGTAGTGCCCTCTAGTCCCGATTATTATATAGTTCAATATCGCAGACGCCTCCCCCTCCCCTTCCCCCATCGGCTTCGCCCGCCGATTCTCGGCACATAACCGCGTCAACGCTCCTAAGTGCAGGGAACGTGGCTTCTGTCTCAACCGTGTTGGAAAAACTGCCGTGACTGGTAGAAGATAATTGAGTGGATAGGTAAAACTTATGGCCTACTATTTCTGAACGTGACATTCAGAATAACGCTCACGAAATTACCATTTCAAATTAAAAATACCTGCTGCATTTGTCGTAAGGCATGTGAACTCGCCTCCACCAATCAGAGGCCAGCAATCGTCAGCGGCGGCAGGCCCGCGAGGCGCAGAGGTGAGAAAGGTCACGGCCGCAGAGCACCGCCGGCGGCGCTGAGTTAGGGCGTCTGTAGGGATGGGTAGCGTCCCGGCTTACAGTACCTACGCGGTCAGTGGTCGACAGGCGCGTGCTGTTGGTTTGGAGGGAGGGAAACACGTGTAAGGGACGTTCAATGTATGTGAATATAGCACGGATCGGCATGTGGGCGAGTTGTTTGTACGGTGGGACATGCCGATAGCACTCAAGAAGAAATGTGCTGATAAAAAATGTTAGAAATCGTCGGAAGTCGGAAGGTTTCGGCAATTCCACATTACATACATGACTACTTGGTAATGATGGAGCAAGCTTACAGTGACGCAGACTGCGTCTCCCGAATAAAATGTACCCGTCGCGAGCGTTCTCACAAACGTATCTCATGAGGGAGCCAGCGTCTTCTTACCACCGGCACCAACTGGCACTACTTACTGCAACTGGTTGGTCAAGTTTGAGTGTGCGCCAGGCACAGCGACTATCTGGATGGGGCAAAATCGCACTTGCGGGGGTCTATTGTTAACGGCACTGTGGCACCTTGACAATGGGAGTCGAAATGATATAGGCCATGGGAGGTAAATGATAACGTAAAGCGCCTTTAATCGAATGTCATTGACAATCATTAACAGAATGCCAACACAAACGACATGATTTTCTGTTCTCTAACCTATTATGGGCTACAGAAGAGTTGAATATTTGTGAGAAGTATGCCCATGGGCATTATCTATTATTTAACATGAAAATCTGTATGGATGACTGTCATCGCCTTGATGTTAACAAAATGGTACTAACAACGTTCAATAAACATAAATTCTTCAATTCATTCTATTAGTTCCCTTTCCGGGGTTAGCACCTGCACTGACCGCATAAAAAATCATCTACTTGGCTACCTGAATGTACACCACAAAAAGCGTCCAAATAAGCGCTAAGTTCATTCCTACGTACCTTGGAGTCCGGACTGCTCAGAGAGCCGCTCAATCGATGAAGCCGTGGGCTTGATAATGACATAAACAAACTCTGACAACCAAAGCTTTCAAAACATGATAACAGAAGAAGCCGCCAATACGTTGAGCTAAGGCTGAATTTTCGACTTCGCTCCTCTTTCAGCGTTACCCCAGTTTCCGCTACAGAAATGAAACCCAGAATGTTGAGACAAATCTGATGGAAAAAATGTACAAAACATGTCCTGGGCCTATAGAATATGATATGCAAATGCTTGGTAAAAGGTTCTTACAATTAGATTCTTAAATTAATTTTAAGTTTTACCAAACCTTGCAAATTAACATGCCTACGTCTCGAATATTCCGCCTTGATTACAGAATTAAAAAATACACCTATTAAATACTTAAAAGAAACAAGCTCGTTCATTGAATCACAGATATTCGTGATTCAATGTAGGAAGCTTATTTTTGATCGCAATATTTCGATCGCAATTATTGTTTACCAATCGCAATATTTGCAATTCAATGTACGAGCTGTTTTCTTTGAGGTATTTAATGGGTGTATTTTGTTTTAATGCCGTGATGAAGGCGAAATGTCCGAAACATAGGAATGCTTACTTGTCTCTTTTGTAAAAACTTAAAACTCATACAATAATACCATTGTAAGAACCACTTTACCTATTTGTCTTACCATCCTGTATGCAAGTGCTTGCATCGGAAGCCTTTAAACGACAGCACAGTGGGAAACGGAGATGCTCTCTTGTCAATTGCCGATATGAGCCGCCTTTACGGCGCACCGGTGGGCCAGATAGCACACCATTCCCAACGTATCGTCTCAGCTGCGCCACGTCTCAATTCCCAGAAATTCAATTGAGATCAGCTGGCGTCAACAGCGCCGTTAGCTCCGCAGGTGCAGTGCAGAGAACTTCCGCTGGGCGCAGCGCCGCTCCCAAATCAGGCGCTGCTCAGCCCGGCGCTCATCCGAAATCAGCGGAGGATCTACACCTGGCCAAAACGGTCAGCCACCCCTCCCCCCTGCAACCCAGGGGGGTCAACGACTCCTGAGTCTGTCTGGCGATGACGTCACCTGGGGCAAACTGATTTCGTCGTCATGGTTACGCCGTATGCTTGGCCGACGCCGCCTAGAATTGAGATTTGACGGAAGGATCGGATTTTTGGTAAACAATCTGAAACATCCATCCGAGAAAGAATGATCAGAAGGATGATCAGAATTAATATTTCTGGTGGGGAAGGCAGAAAATTTAGCTTCCACTCTGATAGTGGCAGTGCAGTACTAGGTTTGAAGACCTCATGTTGTATGTTTCGTTTAAAGTCTGGGGGGAGCCTCATGTGCAGAGCATACACGCGCATGTTTCACATTTTCCTGGCTTTTTATCTTTATGGTGGCTATCTATGTGGCTCTATCTTTATGGCTCTATCTTTTTAATGGTGTGCCACCATGCACGTGCCAAGGCCCGTTCTTTGGGAAACGGAAACCACCGAATATTTAGTATTTCTCTCCCTGTGCTGTTCTACCATCCTAAGACCACACAGTCTGGGATGGTTCTGAAAAACAAGAAATTCAAAGAAATAATATTTTAAGCCTCTCAGCACAATTCCCACTTTGATTCGTTTTGTTGTTTGGGAGTTACTTTTACTGGATTAGGGGCCGTTCAAAAATTACGTCACGCTCCGAGGGGGAGGGGGTCGGCCGAAACGTGACGTGTCGTGACGTGGGGGGGGAGTTGACCGAAGGTAACGTGCTATTATACGGGGTGGGCTTTTCCCGTCGGCATTTTTGGGGGTTTGTTATTACTATTGAGTTGGGGTTCGGTAAATTATCCTGGTTCATTGAAGCAATTAGACGCACTGCATATTTTTTTATCGTGAAATCCCCTAATGTCTGAAATAAAAACTGATCACTACGCCTTAAAGTGAAAAATTATGACTTCACCTTATCTTGAAGATGACCCGATGACCTGAGGTAAAAAATATCCATCAATCGCGAACGCTCGTGACGAGCAGCACGCTAGTTTTTACCGCGGAACTCTACATCAATAAGAGGCCAATCGCGGAGGGGATCGCAACAACCTCCCCCCTGTATGTCTGAAGGTTGCAAAAATAGAGTAGGGAAACCGGGGAAACACGGACACCGTGCGTAAGATAGATATCCCCTGTATGGGACGAACTGACGGCACCACGACCGGGAAAGGCTTATACTACATTTCTTTTTGGTGCGCGTTGGTCAGAGGGTCACGAGGATCCGATAAGCTCGCTAAATTTTATATAATGTTCTTGAAAGGGTACAAGGAGACAATCTGTTTTCTTTTTCTCAAAATTGACTTCGTAAGGTCATTGCATTGATGTTTATATAGATGTTTTATCGGTATTACGTAAAGCAGCTCTTCAATATATTGCATTTTGTTCACCGCAGTCGCTGACAGTGTAATCACGATGGCGTTCAATTCATAAGTCTGTTTAGGAAGAGGAGAGACGGACACCGGTCGTGCACCTTAAAAATACTATTAGAGTAGTACCGTACTGCGATTATAATAAGCTTCAATGCACACATTAAAGCCGCCTATTCTTCTTGCAGTGGGCGTGTGCTGCTCTCGCTCAAGACCACGATTCTTAAAGAGAATGTGGCACCTTGGTCGAATCCTGGAATTTAGTGCAATTATGCGTTTTTTTAGCTGAAAATAATGAAACCACTCATGATTTCTCTGAAAAATGTACAATAAACTCAATATTTTGGTTTTTAAAATACTCCTCTAGAAAAAGAAATAAATATCAGCTTGTGGATGATGTCACGATCTGGCAACCACTACCATACTTGAAAAGCTTCAAGGGCTTCGATTGGCTGATGCTCATCGCGACGTCAGCATTAGCCTGGCCGGTTTTGCAAAAAGTTGTTCGAATGTTTTGTCCCCATCTGTTTTTAGATGCATTTTGGTGTGCTGATTACGAATACGCGGTCTAAAATTTAAAAATCGAAAAAATTTTGCCCGCGCCCGGCCGTTAAAAGTTTTCCTTTTTCCCGAAATTTGCACGTTTTTGAACTACTTGTCTAATTCAGTCAGGTAATGACTAATACTTTTCCATAGATTGAGATAATGAACAATTCTGCATATTTGAGAAGAAAAATCATCGCTCTATCTGTTTCCAGTTTTCCGTAGTTTTACCGTAAAGTGGAAGATCTGTCATTAGTTCCAGAAAATGATCACAGATGGCCTTAGCGAACGCAGCTCTTGACGAGGTGTTCATGGGAGCTTGGAGCCATCGTAACCTAATTTGAAACACGTGGCCTGGCCTAATGTACACTCGAAGGCCTTTCAAAGCAGTAGTGGGTACAAATAGGGATGGGGAGGGCTCAAGTCCCCCTCCCACGCTCCTCGGCAAAAAAGTGGGGACCAGCCAAACTTCAACCTGATGCTGACAAAAAACTTTCAACATCAGGACCAAAAACTGTTCGAATTTGGGCTCCTCGTTGCCTTCTGCAGCAGCTGGATATAAGAATGTCCGGTTTTCTCTCATTTTGACTGAGATCAGGACATTTTTGGCCAAGAAATGGGGGGCCAAGCCCCTCCTGGCCCCCCTTTTCCGACGCGTATGGGCCCAAGCACCCTCCAGAATGAAGTCCTGGAACTGCCACTACTGCCACTACTGCCACTAGGGTTCGTATTGGTCAGCGAAAATGTGTTAATATTCATGTGATACCTTAATTTTCTATGGGTTAACACAAGTTTAATTATATTTGTCTCAGAAATTAAGGAGCTCAACAATGTGATAGGAAACAAAAATTGGTACACGCTGTAGTTATATACAATATTTCCGAACAAAAACTCCCGCAAAATAGCCACTGCAGTTGACGCGCAAGTAAACCCCAATAATTCTGGAAAAACTCCCTGTTCAGTGATTTATGTGATGTATATTTCTCTCATTGACATTAGAAACAAATCAGGCCTCGTTCAGATACAAAATAGTAATATCTGTCGGTTTTCCCGGGGCCAAGTAAATAGAAAAATATGCGAATGATTTAGGTCATATTCACGAATTTTCGAATGTTTATTTCGAGCTTCTAAACCATATTCATTTACGTAGTTCCCATTTTACGATGTGGCACTCACGACACAGCATAGCCAATCACTGCCTAGTCACCAACGCATTGGGAACTCACAGTCAGGGCCTCGTGCTGCCAGCAGACCGTTGTCGCTGCCTGAAGGAACGCCTGTTCAGTGCGTGCCCGTCCTGCCGCCGGACTTCGGTGACGGCACACACCGCTTCAGTGGTTACCTTTGCCGCTCTCTCGGTGGACTGGGTGTGGTTGGGGACTTGCGTTTTGAGTGGTACAGTGATGCACTGCTCGAGAGAGCTGTCATTCATGTCTCGCACCAACGGTGGTTCGACGTCTTCACCGGCTTCAATGGCTTTCGTGATGTCCACCAGCTCGGTGTATGTCTCCGCATTGAGGTTGATCCGAGGAACCCTCAGCTGTCGAAGATTCCTAAGCCTGAGGAATCCTCAGCCTGCTGTCGCTGCCGTCGTACACATCGGATGTGTTGCACTGCACGCTTGTGGCGTGGAATCAGTGCGCATATCAGTGACAAGAGATGCCACAAGCGTGGAAGACGGAGCATGGCAAGCTCAGTATGGCGCGCTGGTACACGGCTCAAAGCCGTCTACTCCGTGTGTACATGTCGGTGAAGGACCCCTCTGATGAGCCCTGCACCCTGGCGCGCTGCGTGGTTTGTGTGTATGTGCCACTGGTCATCGACGTGAAGCAGAAGTGGGACGTGATATACGCACCACAGCACGTCTGCAAGAAGCTCTGCCTTCAAAGGAAATACTTCAGCGGGACTCCCCTCGAAGTCATCCAGAGCAGCGTGGCGAGAAACTCACACGTGGCACATGCTGAAATCATCCTTCTTGCCATGCTCGGGAATGATGAGCCCGAAACCAGGCAGACAGTAGTGCAGCACATCCGATGTGTACGACGGCAGCGACAGCAGGCTGAGGATTCCTCAGGCTGAGGAATCTTCGACAGCTGAGGGTTCCTCGGATCAACCCTCAATGCGGAGACATACACCGAGCTGGTGGACATCACGAAAGCCATTGAAGCCGGTGAAGACGTCGAACCACCGTTGGTGCGAGACATGAATGACAGCTCTCTCGAGCAGTGCATCACTGTACCACTCAAAACGCAAGTCCCCAACCACACCCAGTCCACCCAGAGAGCGGCAAAGGTAACCACTTAAGCGGTGTGTGCCGTCACCGAAGTCCGGCGGCAGGACGGGCACGCACTGAACAGGCGTTCCTTCAGGCAGCGACAACGGTCTGCTGGCAGCACGAGGCCCTGACTGTGAGTTCCCAATGCGTTGGTGACTAGGCAGTGATTGGCTATGCTGTGTCGTGAGTGCCACATCGTAAAAATGGGAACTACGTAAATGAATATGGTTTAGAAGCTCGAAATAAACATTCGAAAATTCGTGAATATGACCTAAATCATTCGCATATTTTTCTATTTACTTGGCCCCGGGAAAACCGACAGATATTACTATTTTGTATCTGAACGAGGCCTGATTTGTTTCTAATGTCAATGAGAGAAATATACATCACATACATCACATACAGAACAGGTAGTTTTTCCATAATTATTGGGGTTTACTTGCGCGTCAACTGCAGTGGCTATTTTGCGGGAGTTTTTGTTCGGAAATTTTGTGTATAACTACAGCGTGTGCCAATTTTTGTTTCCTATCTTATTGTTGTGCTCCTTGATTTCTTAGACAATTTTAATTAAACTTGTGTTAACCCATAGAAAATTAAGGTATCACATGAATATTAACACATTTTCTACGAAAACCTTGTGGTAGTGGCATTTCCAGGACTTCATTTTGGAGGGTGCTTGGGTCCATCAGGCCATAACCTCAAATGGTCTCCGTCTATGAAATGCATTTACCTACTACCTGTAAGCACTTCAACATTTTGAGGAGCGTGGGAGGGGGACTTGGGCCCTCCTCACCTCCATTTGTACCCACTACTGCTTTGAAAGGCCTCCGGGTATACATTAGGCCAGGTCACGTGTTTCAATTTAGGTTACGATGGCTCAAAGCTCCCATGAACACCTCTTCAAGAGCTGCGTTCGCTAACGCCATCTGTGATCATTTTCTGGAACTAATGACAGATCTTCCACTTTACGGTAAAACTACGGAAAACTGGAAACAGATAGAGCGATGATTTTTCCTCTCAAATATGCAGAATTGTCCATTCTCTCAATCTATAGAAAAATTTTAGTCTTTACCTGACTGAATTAGACAAGTAGTTAAAACACGTGCAAATTTCGGGAAAAAGGAAAACTTTCAACGGCCGGGCGCGGGCAAAATTTTTCGATTTTTAAATTTTAGACCGCATATTCGGAATCAGCACACCAAAATGCATCTAAAAACAGATGGGGACAAAACATTCGAACAACTTTTTTGCAAAACCGGCCAGGCTAGTCACATATGTCGTCAAACCAGCAGCTCACAACAATGGCCGCCCGGCGGGGGCTAATGAGGGGCTGGTGTTAGGTAAGTTTTAGCTTTTTTACGGAAATATCGAGTTCCAAGACAAATGATATATGGAGTACCGGGTTTTCCGACTTGCTTTTTAACTTGGCTATCTCAGTTCAAATCACGTTATGAAGGCACCACATTCCCTTTAAACAGCCGACGGTATTTTGACGCCCGTCATAAATTGCCAGAAAAGGTCCAATTCCATTGTCAGGATGCTGAATCCGTCAGCTGGCAAACTGTTCCAATCATTTACTACCCTCACTCCAAATGCTCCTCTTCATGCCCTTGATGATGGAGATGATTTGGCGAGATTCCATTGGTATCCACGGGTATGTCTTCTGGTGTCCGATACGAGGATGTTATTAGCTCTTATGTCCAAAAGTCATGCAGCAGCTCATAGACACAAATAATGTCCCGGCGTCATATTCAATAGTAGAGTGGTGGGATTTTCAATTTCTTCAGTCTTGGACAGTATGGTGACTCTCTGAGTTCTGGAATGAACTTTGTTACCCTGCTCTGTACCTTTTATACCCGCTTCCGATCTTCACGAGAGAAAGGCCTCTTTATTATATACCCATACTCCAGATGAGGGCGAAGTAAAGTTTATAACATATGTAACAAATAAAAACACACAAACGATTGATAGATCCATTACCGATCACCGTTCTTCTTATGCTGCCTTTCTTGCATAAAGTGATTGATTTGATACCTTTTTAATGTATTGTTTGCGTTTAATATGTCGCGTTAAAAGTGATTCCATATTTGCTGCCACGTGATGACGTCGACTGGGGCACCTAAAATTATCTAATTGACTAACCTTATAAAGTAAAGGAATCTTGCCTGCAACCAGCCCATTCCCTAAACACGCCACCGCCCCGGGGCTATTTCAAACCCTTTCCCTCCGTCTTGGTCTTTCGCGTTAACTCAGTTCCTACGTGTTTCAGAAAGAATATATTTTTAAATGTTCAGTAAAGTACTAAAAACCTTCAAATCCGTTCACAAAACACTCATTTTAATGGTAAATTGTAGGACATTTTATGTAAATATGTTTCATTTGCATCACATGTCTTCTCTCGTCTTAAATGTACTGGAAAATGGTGCAAGAAACATAATATATGCCCCTTATATTTGAGAAAACTGAACTTGCAGCACTCTAAAAGGCTTTAGCACACACAAATCGCACGTGAGCATGCACATCAAAAGCAAAAGTCTCAGTAATATTACAAGTTAAAAGTTTTTGGCTCAAGCTCCGTATGGCTCATTGGTTTACCTTCCATATCAATGACTGGATGCGGCGGACACGGCGCAAAAGACCCCACTGTTCACCGCAGAATAAGGGACATGGACCAATTGGGGATTGCTTGCTTGGACCCGAGCTTTCCTAAGCTTGAGAGATGTTTTTTAGAATTAATCTCCAGAGGCAATGTGCATGTGGACTGAGACGTACCATAGTGACGATATCATGTTTGCAGTGCCATTGGCGGATACTTGTCACGTGATACGCACGTGATTTCTACGAAAATTTTCGATGAAGGCAAGATAGACAGTGTTTTTCAAGTCATTTTAAGACTACTTTTACTAGCAAAAATATCCAAACAGCTATCAAAATACGAATAATCGTAAATGTCCCAAAATCATCTTTCGATTGATATGTAAATCATACCACAGCAACCTATTTATAACCGCATTATGATCAATTCAAGAATATCATTCTTTATGAAACACCCTGTAGATACCCAACACGGTGGCAGGGTTAAGAACAAGACAGCATATTTAAACCGTTTTATTCCTTTTTCTTTTACCAACCTCAGCCCGTTGTGTTTGCACGTGCCGCCAAAGAAGACGAGGCGGGAGGCAGCCCTCCGCCGAAGCAATAATAGTGGCGGCGTCAGCTGCCTCTGCCCTGGCTGCCGCCCGGTCACATTAATACAGCTAAAGGCACATTAGCCTGAAAAGATGAGAGTGATCCTACTGGAGATGATTGAGGACCTCTCTTGTCCAGCTATGTTCCTCATCGAGGGTTAACGCCACTAATGCTGATGCAATTCTTTCCAGACATTAGCCCATATGATAAACGTCAAAGACGTATCTATTTTTATTTTAGTTTGATTTCAGTATAATTTTACAACTAAGGTTTGAGAAAAAGCTCTAAAACTATGGTGTATGCATATCTTTAGGTGAAAATCAATGTCTCCTGTTCATATAAACATAGACATAATCATTTAGTAAGCATATGTCTAGCAGTAGCCAACATGAAGCGGTATGGACCTGGGTCATTAGAATGCTCTCCGCAGCTCTGCTCTTAAACAACATTTCATCAGATGGAAGTTATTTATGGCAGTCCGGAAACTGCCAGAACAATGGAAGAATTTGACCAGTTGCGTCAGCAATTGTTGACTGGACAGGGCAAAAACTGATGTGTTGCGTTATTATTTACGCTTGCTTTCCAGCTCTTGTTTCGTTGTTATAAAGCGCGGTAAACAATACCTGTTCACGCTTAATTTGTTCACTTAAGTACTAGGCTTTCAGAAGCTTTCACGTCGATTTGGAGCATGAAAGGAGACTGCTTTTTAATTTAAAAAAGGGTATGTTTTAGTTTGCACGAACGTACATACATTTTCCAGTAATCCACTTGATTTCGTAATGCATCTGAAAAACAAAAAATGGCCCCCAGCTAGAAGGCAAAAAGATCCTTGCCTAGATACATCTTGATTTAGCAGTATAAAGACGTACCTATCACAGGCGTATCTTTTTAGTTAGGAAGCTGCATCAATATACAATGAAGCAACGTGAGATACATTCGTTGAACATTAAGCTCGGGTCAGCCTGTCACGTCCCGAATGCTTCTCAACCTCCAGTGAGAAGTGGAGAGACGGGCAGGCACCAACCCCTACCACTCTGCATTACTGTTACCGCAGGATTCTGACCAATGGTCAGTCCCGGATCGTCCACTCATGCGCGTCAAAAATGGGGGGGGGCAGAGGGGACTCATCCCCTCAACTCGCGAATCAGGATGACGACCCCAAAAATTTTGGAACTCGACCCAGTTTCTTTTTGCACTTCCTCCCTATTGCTTGGGTGGAACTGTTTAAATGTGTTGGTGAAATGCACGGTCGTTATCAAAAACATTCAGCGGATCATCACCAGTCTGAGTTTCGTGCCCTCAGTAAAAGTTCCGTGGCGACGCCCCTCCGTCCGCCTCTGACGTTCCTTACACGACGTAGCTAGCACCTCTACCTGACCACCGAATCTGACATAGTGCAGACTTGGACAGGTGGTGCTCAAACGAAAGCCTGACGGCTGGCGGCCGGCGCCCTGCTTTGGTTGGCTGGCGGGCCGGCGTTAGTGACGTGAGGTCCGTATCAACTGTTTCATCGGCCGACGAGGGAAACTCTCCGTGGTGGTCGGTGTGAAAACCAGCCATCTAACGGTGCAAGGCTCAATTCGTCTGGAGATGAGAATCAGCCCGCAGGGACATAGCTTTCTGTTTTTATTTGGTGCATGTCAGCAACAGATGACCCTAATTGCAGACTAGCTGCACAATCAAATACATATCATGCACAATGAAGCTACCACCTAAAAATATGTAAAATATGGGGCTTAATGATGTCAGCTCCCAGCAAAAGTTAAAAAAAACAGAGAGTTTTGCCCCCCCATTTTCCTTGCTCTAAGTTACGGAACCATACTCTTAGAGTCCGCTACATATTGCCGAAATATGCTGCCCAACGTGGCTCCGGCCTCAGTCCTACCCTTATGTCAGGATTGTACAGTTGGAATCACCCTACCCGGGGCTCTGTTTGCTTTAGGGATCGAGGTGTTGGCGTGTTCGGCGGAAGTTAATCTGGTGCCTAGGCATAGTCTGAGGTCCCGGATAAAATCTTCTCGGTTCAGAGGATTGTTTTTAATTTTGTAAGAGGCTAGGATTGGTTTTGTTTCAGAGTAACTCGAGAATGATTTGCTCTTCATGGGATTTATTGCGTTCCCAATCAAAAACCCTCGGTACGCACTGGTACGTCGTACACTAGCTATACGAAATATGGCGCGACCCAGACAGAACATGGCGACACACAACGGGCAATTCTCAAAAGCAAAATACTGATCTTGCGCTTTATTTGAATATAACATGTACGTAAGCTCATAAAACTCCTTTCCATTCTATTCTAGTTTTGTTTTATTGTCGAGTAAAGGATATTCAATGAAAATGCTCTATTTCATTCTACATTTTTTCTTTACTACTTGTACGGAATCAACTCAAAGCCATTCTTTTAGAAACGGAGTGAGGCCGAGAGCCAGAAAGTACCAGACACCCACAGACATGTGCTGATTGGTCCGTTTTCACGGCCGGTACCGAAATGAGAGAGAGAGAGAGAGAGAGAGAGAGCCGGAGACGGAGACAGAGACGCACAAGTAGAATACATGATCTAGTTCCCGAGCTATCTAGATGTGTTTATGGAGAATGACAAAATACTAACGATGCCCCAGACTTCTATGAACGTCAGCAATATTTCAGGGTCTGTGTTTGATAGAAAAACTGTTTACGAACCAAATCGTCATTAACAAACCATTGGCAAAACCGGATACATTTTTCACTAGCTGCGTCTGTCATTTAGGACAAGGTTTTGTCGCCAACCACGGTGCAGCCACGTAAACATTTATCGAGCGGTAAACAAGCGCACTATCATCGCAGCCCTAACACAGCACGGTCACGTGACGTTGGCTGTGACGCTGCGCCGTACAACAGCCTGCTTTGTACCCTCTGTATTTTCCGATACTTGTACGGTAATAATAAAACAGAATATGAAAAAAGACAGGGCTACAGGGATATGCAGTAGTATAAACAATCGAAAGACAACTCAATCGCTTCTTCAGTAACAAAGATGGAATTAACATAAGCAAATGGAACCCTTCCAAACGTACGACGCTCGTGAGCTCCACTAAGTGATATCATTATGCGTTAATTATCCAGTGATACAAAGTTATGATATACCTAATTATACGGTTTGCATGACCCTATGGTCAGTATAACTCGATGGAATAGCGTCCCTCTTTTAAGCAATAGGAATTGGTTTCCAGCTATGGGTGCTGCTGGACGTGTGGTGGCTCCCTTAAATCTCCGCGGCGGTTCCAGGGTAAAGGTCGTCGATCGCTCAAATGCAGCACTGTGGATGAACACATATCTGCCACTTCTCCCCAGCTCCCACTACAAGTTGGATATGTGAGCGAAAGCTTTCATATTGGCAAAAACAGCACAGCAGAAAACCGACAAAGCAACACGCATCTATGATAAAATGAATACAGTGAACAACAGCCCTGACATGATAGCCATATTGGTAACGGCATGTTGCTCAGGACCGTCGGCTCGAAATAACTTGAATATTCATGGCTTGATCGAACCGTATGCAAATTCACCGGCACAGGTGAGAGGGCCCCTGGCGAAGCGATGAGAACAATCTCCCAGGCCTGCTCAGCATGAGTGCCTATATTCGAGGTAAGAAGTGTAATTACGATCGGGACCGGCCAGAAGCCAGCGGGCGCAGGGGCCTTGGGCACTAATCTGACCAGCAGTCCGTATTTTTCCGCAGCGGTACCTACCCGTAGTTGCACGGAGGCTGTCTCCCAGCCAAAACATAAAGTTCAGCCATAAAGCCTTTCTCGGTAACCAAGCTAAAGCTGTTGCCAATCAAGAAGTTAGCTGGAGACTTGCAGCCCGGTGCCGGCTGCCCGTCTGGCTCGACGCCGCTGGTAAGCTGCGGCGTGCTATAACACCTGGACCCCGCTCCTCTCAGGTATGACGAACCACTTAAGAGATGGGAAATTTACACAGTAAAGGCCCCGGTTAATCGATAAGCAGGCGGCCGTTGAGCCACAGCCTCCTTTCTCGCCAGGCTTAGACTATTGACGAACTGCGCCATCAAAATACGGGATCTCCTCTGTTGCATTCTAAAATATTCAGCTGTTCTCTGTTCTTTTATTCTCACACAGATGCAGGGGCACCGCCACGGAATTTTCGCAGGGGGGACGGACCCGGGCTGGTGCTGACCGGGGGAGGCGAAATTTGAGCATATTCGGTACATGAAGATATTAATGACCATTGACCCAAAAATTTTGGAGGGGACGTCCCCTCCTGGTTGGCCAACAGGGGGGACGCGTCCCTCCGTCCCCCCCTTTCGGCGCCCATGCACAGTTGATTCTACGACAGAGAGAAGAGAAGTTCTCGACAGTATACAAAATTCGCATTGATCACAATATAGCTCTATGCCTGGTGTTTGGTTTGAAGATCATCTAAATTAATAATTACACATTGGGCACAATCTTTTAACGCGCGCGGTCGAGGCCTGGTCTCAACGCGCACTGAAGGGGGATCTTCTGAAGTCCCTCCCACCCCAGATCGCAAACGCCAAGAGGGTTAGAAAATACGCGCGTTTCGGTGTGTGTGAGAGTTGCATGGTGATCTACATTATAGCCATCCTCCATTGACCTAGGCTAATATATTCATGGTCAAACCGTATCGTGGTATCCCAGGCCACTTTCTGGGTTAATGTTGTACATTAGTTTAGACCTTAGTTTAGACAGTTGGTTCTACGACAAAGAGAAGAGAAGACCTGTAATATCTGAGAGGTCATCTGGAACTACTTCAGCAGGTTTTCAGACTTGGGGCAATCACTTTATATAAAAATATGAAAAGGCTTTTACTTTGATACCATTACATTTGGATCATTATTGCGAGCCAATTGATATGTATATTGACTAACCTAGGTCACATGGAGACCTTGACCTGCAATTTTCATGTTTTGACCGATAATAGTTATATTATACATCATTAAAATCGCCGTAACGAGGGAAGCGAGCGATGCCTAGAAATGGATTCACACTCAAATTTGTCAGACATTAGAGCCTAAAATCTCTAGCCTGTCACCCTATTTGACCCGTCATGCCTTCAATATTGGCCTGAGCCAAAAAAGTGACTAATGTAGTTTATTCATGAATTTAATGAGTACCACTGCTAGCCTTCACGCTTTTCGTTATCCCGCATGGTAGCCGAGATCGAGAGGGTAGTGTTTGAACATTCCCCCCCCCACCAGGACAAAGGTGGCTCAGAGGCTCACTGGGGTAGATGTTAACGTATAATCCTGATTATAGTAGTGTAACCCTAACATAAAGTCCTGATGATAAGACGTTAAAACGTTACCACTTGGTTTGGAATGCATATTAACTGGTACGACCGCGCGATTTTTGCGCTCTAAAAATACAGGTTTGACATTGAAAGACTACAATAAATAATCGACCGGTTTTCACATTAATTTCACCAATCGACGAGCTACTAAATTATCCCAAATTTAGCCCAATAGTATATTCCGGCTGCGAACATTTCCCCGGCAGCCTCCGAAACATAGGTGGGGGCACTTTAGGACCACTCCATTGCCAGAGGCGGTGGAGGGCGCGGACTTAAGGGGGCAACATAAGCTTTTCGACCCATTTCTTTCCAGTTAACGCCATACAGTTAGTGTCAAAATCGATCATTTAAGGAGGTGGAGGGGCACCCTGCCCCTTTAATTCTGCCGTCTATATGAACCCAAGTGAGAAACTGATACGGGGGTGATAAGACTGTTGAGCTATGATGCCGCTAAGCTGCCCATGTATGCAGAAGTACATACATCCGCACCAGGGCAGGAAACTTGGCAAGGCAGCCGTGGCGTGCAGGTAAAACGCCTCCGAGTTCTGCAGAGCGGCCTGACGGCATGGGCACAACATTGCATAGAAACATGCATTCTCCTTTAGTGAAATTGACCTCTGTACTCCAATCATTTGATTTGTCACGCTATCAGGTATGTAATCTACAACTTCATTTTCCAGAATAGCTGCTTTCGAACAAAATGCAGAAGACTTTGGGTGGAAATATAAACAAAGGCATCTTCCGTCCCATAGACGTATCCAGGAGGTAAGGGGGAATATGCCCCTACCCCATCGAACCCCTCGGCGTCACCACACTGCGTCCCTGCGCCCCCTGGAGCCGCCCTGGCGCCATCCTCAAGTGTTGCTTCCCTGGATACAAGCATTGGCGCCCCACGAGGCAGTTTGGCGCTTGTTGCAACGTGACGTACCCAAAATTGGACGCCCCGGGCCCAAATGACGCACGCTCCGGATCCAAATGGCGCCCCACTACCCAAAGCGCCCCCTGCAGTCAGACATCCTGAATCAGCCTATGCACCAGGAGATTTCGGGATAGATGTCATGGGCCCAACAGTGCCGCATGAGGAGTCGGTAGACGCAGCATGGACGGAATTAGGGGACATCAGAAGGGGGAAGGTGTCCCCAATCGAGCACACGGCGCTATCACACTGCGCCCAGATTCCCCCTAAAACTACCGTGGCGCCCCTTGAAGCGCCGTTTCCCAGCCCTCCCCCAGGATGCACGCCTACGCTCTGACGATGCAATTTGGCGCCCATCTGATAGGGCACACCTAATAAAAGACCGCAATGGCGCCCCGTCTCGGGTCAAAGTGGCACCCTCTGAAATTGGTTCCTCATAAACAGTGTCCTGGTTTTGCTGTATCTGATTTTAACCTAAATATTACTGCATTGTACCTGTATCTTTATCTTCCTATTCATGCCGCCTTTACAAGGCTTCCACCTGTTGCACAATTATTTTGTTGTGTAAATATCCTGGCTGTTTTAAGTGATGCCCCCAGCCCCAGTTAGTGGGGAAACACCTATATGTGATGCATTTTGATAACTAAACTGACCTCTTCCATCACAAATTCTGGATCTGCCCCTGAGCGGCAGCACTTCGTGACACGGAGGGCAACTCAGCAAGAATGCGCAGGAGCCACACACAATACAACCCCGGTGCTTGGCTCTGGAGTACCAGGGCTATACGGGCATGAGAGCAGCGGCCAACGCGACGGATCATTGCGCCTCTGTCCTTAGGCATTGGCGGACGCAGGGGGAGGTTTCCGGAGGCGGTCCCCCAAAAACGCCGGATGGGGGGCCATCACATCTTTTACCACCTTAAGGACAGCGAATGGTAGAAATAAATTTTAGCTCTACACGTACACTTTCACATACATAACAATAGGCTTAAAATAAAATATGTTTGTGGTTGACTGGAGTATTTTTATATTCTTGTCGTATCAGAGGATTCCAAGGAAGACAGGGGAAAGGAGTACTGTGGTGTTCATTTTCGGCTGCCCCGCTCTCATCATATGTGAAGACGTAGACCTACTGGTCTGTCTATAGAATGCGGTGGATGTATTACCTAGTGTTAGCATTGCCCGGCATCAGAAAGTTGGGCAAATCAGTTAAACAACACAAGATAGGCGGACTTTTTTGGAAATCTACAGCGATGAACTTAGTGAAAGACTGATTGGTAAAAAATGAATGCTGCAGCCAATAAAACAATGACAACTTCATTTTTAGCATCATTTACCTACGGCCATAAGAGTACAGGTCTGGACTCAAACGTACAGTGGCAGCTCGTCACGTTTTTAAGAACTACCTTCATGGCATATAATGGGCAAAAGATGTCCGAAAATAAGCATATGGTTGGCCTGTTAACACGCGTATTGCCAGGGGTACGTAACCGCCCCGTCGGGTTCTTAACAAATGGTCTGAAAACTATGATACTCAGTGTTGCCGTACTTCGCATACCATTTCTCTTATCTTTTTGCACCTTGAATCAAAATTTTGGGTCCAGGTCATTTTAGGTCAGGTTACCAGTGCAGGTCAAGATACCTGACTTTCAAAAAAGTTTACGATAGCCTAAGAAAAGAATGGGGTGTGTTCTACCCACCATCCGGGATTTTTTATATCGGTTGCTGAAGGTCATGTACGATCCAAGGCCTTTACGGTTAAAATGCATGAGTAAAGTGGTTTAAACTCGAAAACTTTGGTGGGAATGAGGATACGTTTATTTTGAATTTTTGTGGATTTCCTCATCCCTGCGGCTCTAATGATATGCGTTTCACCCAATTCAATCTAGACCTGACCTAGGGTTAGACCAAAGCTCAAATTTAACATAGGAAAGTCATACTATATATCAATCGACGCGGCTTGCTGAGCAGATTTCAAATGTGTACACAGTTCTTACGTATTTTGTACGCCAGATGCTATGACATAAACACCTTAATATCTATTAAATCTCGTTATACCCCAATTGTGACGTGCTTTGGCCTCTGATGACCTTGGATTTGAGCTGACAAAAAAACTGTAGAACGTTTTTTTACATAAAGCATAGGTTCGAGCCACTTGACACCGTTGACCGCTTTTTGTTAACTAGCTTGTTTTTTAGATATTAGGGGGCCAGGTGCCCGCCTGTCCCTCACCCCGCCAAGGTGAAAGTGGTTCAGACCCGCATTAATGCGCCTGTTAACGTCTATGCCTATGGAATTACCACTTCTCCGTTATATTAACAATTGGCTTGAGTCTGGGCAATGTTTTGTTAGAGTAAAACCGGTGAGAATGGTGCATATCTATTTTCAGAGGTGACACAGGGCACACAGTGGGCACATGCCCTTCCCATGGTTTTCCACATGTGACCTTATATATCATGTATGTTTGTATGCACCTTTTATTAGTGCTGGATACTGCGAAGTTTTAGTCCGAGATTCCGTAGTTGCGCACTAACTAAAATCGGTCGCGGGAGTTCATGTTTGATTTAAATTCATCCCACTATAACGATCACCAGGGCTTCTCCTAAATTCCGCAATTCTTTTCCGCGATCCAAAACTATGAATTTAACAACTGTTGACTGTAAACAACTGACTTAAAAAACGCACTCCCACACAGGGTTGGGTCAGCTAGATATCTGGCTTGCAGTCTGACCCGCCTCCGAAATACTGATACCTCTGTTATTTGTGAACATTGAAGTGAATTTGAAATTTGTACCTGATACCTCTGAGGGGCCATGTGAATTAACATAGCCAGGCTTTCATTCGTAGGTCAGTTTTTGGGCTTATCAATGCACCAGCTACCAGGGCCATATGGTGTCGCCAGCTCTTTCCCTGTCGGAAGGGTTTCTCGGGAGCCAGCTTGCTCCTTGTTCAGGGAAGTCGCCGGGCCTTGAACCCGGGGCGGCTGCGTGGTAGTCAGCCGCGCTGACCACTTCACAACCGCGCCCATGCGGCGTCTGTTTTAAGTATCTGAGGAAGATTAATAAATCAGGAAGGCTCCCATTGACGTGGCTCAGTTCCGTGCTTATTTAGTAAGCCCCAAATAGTGCACAGCTCATCTCAATGTTGAATCGGTATACTGAAAACAATATACAACGAGTGAGCGTGCAAACACTATTGTTAACCAGGTTTCAAAACGTTTTCCTGGATTTCTGAGAAGCCCTGGTCTTGGGCTAACAACCAGGAGATGAGTTTTACCCGAGGCATTTCCCGTAACATTGCTATAGCGTGTTTTCCTTGAAGCTAAATCAGAACTGTTGGAAAACTGCTGACGCGCCGAGAGCTCTCAATGATAAGGTTTGAGGAGAAAATTACTATGGTCGTGGAGGGATACGACACAAATATGAAACGCTGCGAGACAAACAGTTTCATAACGGTCAAATAAGTGGTGATTTTTGCCACCAGCTTGTATTTCAGAGCACGCAACATTCATATGTGTTTAAGTGTGTATCGGGCAGAGAAGCTAATGCAACTTTTTTCCTGAAGCGCTTCATTTTGAAAACCCATGCAAGAAAAAACAACAGGTGAAAGTGTAAGAAAGCACTTATGATTCCCTCTGAGATATAGAGCATATTTTAGTCGCACGGGACCTAAAATTCGAAGGTCCCAAAACACCTCAAAACAAAGGTTTTACCTTTTTATGGTAATCCGTGAAACATATTTAGGCAAATATAAAGAGGATGCCAACATCCCCCACCAGATCACAATCGCCCGGTTAAGTTTATATCGCAACCACTAACAATATTAGGCAAATTCATGCAAAATTTTTCTTTCGTCAGGTAAAATGTCACAGGATAGTCTTATCCCACGCCCCAGTGTGTGTGTGTGTGTGTGTGTGTGTGTGTGTGTGTGTGTGTGTGTGATGAGGGTATCTGATACCCCTCTCGGGATTTCCTGCCAACCTGTCACTTTCTTTGACCTGTCGTGTCCTCAATATTGAGCTTAAGAGAAAAACTACTCCTATAGTTTGGTCATCATTCTTCATGGGCTATTCACCAGCGCTGGTGTTTCTATTTTTGCTTTACAGCACAGGAGCCGAGATCGAGGGGGTGTTCAAGCACCAATGTAAGGTTGGAATGGCTCGTTTATTTCCACTGCTATGGCTATGGTGCCAAATCAAGCATACATTCGATTTTAATAGAAGAACTTAATCCTTACATACAACCAACCGAAACAATGTTCCCAAGAATTACATGGAGCGGTTTAGCTCTGGGATGTTTTGGGGAATGGTACTTGTTTTGGCAACACCGGCTCTATTTTCGTGACATAAGTAAATTGGACTGCATGACCTTAATTCACCTTGGTTTTTACGTTTATCAGTCAGATGCTTCTACGAATTATACACATTTCGAATGGTATCAATCCCGTTTTAGCGATGGTGAAGCTAAAAAAGCATTGATAGATTTCTGAAATTACTAATGTAAAGGAAAAGTCGCTTATTTCCTGGTTTTTTCATTGAGAGTTACCGAGATCAACAACCACATGGTGAAATGACCTGTGTTCCCCTGTACTTGTAGGTTTCCCAGGTCGGAAGTAGGATTCCCATGTCACAGAACGTGTTCTACTGTTTGTGGGTATTATCTCGCACTAAATCGTGTGTACTTATGACCGTTTGCCGCAGTGATAATAACTTTTGAATTAATCCATAAAATTACCAACTATATGACTACTTGACTTGTACTACTTTATCTGTCAGTTTCGGCTGTAAACCATAGTCACAGCAAAAATGGAAGCAACAGGTAAATACACGACATACATTAGACAGTCGTACAGGCTGAAGTTCCACTACGCCCGATTCGGTATGTGGAGAGCCCTTAGATCGGCTCACGACCGGTTGGTAACCAGTTCACTGGACATCTAGTGCCTCCAAACACTAGCATATTAAGTGTGGACGCTGTCAACTTATATGGAAGTTCTGACCAAAGACGGTATAGTGGCCGTGACTAACCTTTACACTAAACATAGTGCTGAGATCGAGGGCAGTTGATTTCGAAGCCTTGACATTCCGGTCGTATTACGCCACAGTTTTTTTCTTCAAATAAAAATGTAAGGTTTGGTGACGAATTATTTTGATAGACTACCGGCATTGCTATGAGCAGCCGTGTGGCTCCTCCATTAGCTAGTATTGTCATGGGAGCACTTAAATAACACTATCTGCAAACCAGAGTTGTGCGACTCACGAGTCGGAGTCGGAGTTTAACTCAAATTCCGACTCGTTCGACTCAGAGCTGAGTTGAGTTGAGTCGAAAAAATTAGACAGGTGAGTTGAGTTGAGTTGAGTCGGTTCACACCACGTCAATGAGTTGAGTTGAGTTGAGTTGTGAAGACAGCGAGTCAAATGAGTTGACAATCAAAGTTGACTCAGTATGCAAATATGTTGAATAAGTTTGAATTTGCCCACCTTTTGGAAACCTCCTTTGAATACCTTTCCCTCCAGTGTTTTAATTGTTGCAATCAAAGTTTTAATTTCTTTCAATATATCAAATTAATTATACGGTTCAATTGCTTATTTTAAAGGCCCATTTGGTCTGAAGAAATCCCTATGCACAAATAATACATTTACTCGAAAAATTAAACAGGCTCCTATCTCTGGCCTTGTCTTAAACATTTTAAGAGGTAGAATGCACTGCGAAATGCATTTAAAATATCTAAAAAAATCCTCATCGTCAATATACTCCTTTTCAACCATCACTCACAGTTATACACTAGAACGTTCCACCACCAAACCAATATAAAAGAATAGCCACAGGCAAGAAAGTGCGCCATTGCTGTCTTTGAAGAATAAATCTAGTCAAGGATAGGTTCAAGCTAAAGTAGCTTCAGGGCAAAACATTGTAGAAGTCACGTGATAATTAACAAAGTTATGTGATTATTTCTAAACTGCATATGAAATTGTTTGAAATTGTTTCTTTTGTCTTAAATGCGCCGTCTCCAGCTACTGCTTTAACCTATTAAAAGCAGTTCTTACTGTTAGCACAGAAAAGTCTGGACTCTGATTTGACAAAACATTGAAATATTATTATTGCGCGAATCAGACAAATTATTTCTTGCTACTGGTCAGACTGCAAAATGCCGGGTCATAAAGTGCCCGACAGATTTTAGGGCACGGTATGGTCTTGCGACAGATCTACAATCTGTGAGAAAAAAATCTGAAAGGAAGCAGAAAATATTTTTGTTCTAAAAAACTCAATATTAGAATTGTCACCTCTTTCACTCAACAAGTTTTTCATGAATTTGCACCTCTCCCATATCAAGCCAGTGTGCGGCAAGAAACGTGGAAAATCGAGGGACTTATGAATCGAGGGACCTTGAATAGAGGGCCTTATGCACAGAGGGTCTTTTCGAGGGACTTATGAATCGAGGAACCTTGAATAGAGGGCCTTATGCACAGAGGGCCTTTAAACGTCACCAGAAAATCCTCTGCTGGAAAAATTCTTCACCGGCCTGTCGGGCCCGATTTGTATTCCATAGCACGCGACAGCTTGGCCCGACAGGCCGCCGTAAAGGTAAAGGCGACAGGCAAAACAGTTTTTTCCTTCGTTTCCTTCGTTTGGAAGTACGCTCAACGCTGCCGCAAGGGCGCTGTTTGAACAGCGCCCTGCAAAGCGGTGTAAAAGGTATCTTCGGTTTGAAGAAAACAGCCCTGCGGTTGGTGTGTGCCTTGGGATATGGCGGAGGCCAAGGCCAGAATCCCGTGGTGTGGTGGAGGCAATCGTTGCAAGGTTGTGTTTTGATTATTTTCTCTTGCATTACTTTGGTATACATCTTGAGTAAACTGGTTGAGCCTGGATTTCATCGTCCATAGTTGAAGGGCTGATAAATGGCTCCGATTAAGCTGAAGCCCCTTCCACGTCCCGTGTCAAGCTTAAATTTTGAGGATGGGGTATTTTGGCGAGAAACGTTTTTTAAGGAGCATCAGCGAATCAAGCATTCGGCGCCCCAAGTTCAGGAACAGTGGTTTGGCCAAGGAGGTCGTTTTAAGCATGGATCAAACACGGGCAGATCAGAACAGTGTGGGGAAAAAGTAAGTGATGTGGTGTTCGTTGTAATTTCGGCAGCTTACATTTATTTCCACAAGTATGTTAGCTACTGGATCCATAATTTTAAATGATATCAATAAGGAAAAATGAATTTTACCAGCAGACTGGTCAAATTAGACTAAAACATTTGATTTTCCCTTCCATCTTCTTTTAAATCAATGCCTGTTTGTCCAGAATTAACCACAAAAGTTGCATACCTCATCAGTGGATTGTAGATGCCAAAAAACAAAACTCCACCTTCCACATTAATTGAGTTTTAAGTACCAAACTATTTCTCCTATTTCATTTTATTCACTTACCTAAATATGCCTATGATCTATGTCAAGGGACAAAGATATAACAAAACACAGCCTAGTGCAACCTTACATTCCTTTTATTCTTAACTTCCTGAAACATGATATTTATTTGACATTTACTATCTAACGACTTAAGGTTATTTATTAGCCTCATGAACTTCAGATCCTAAACCACGTACCCTCATGAAATGAGCACGGCAATGCATTAAAAACTTTTAGATAGCCAACAGCTTCAAAATTTAGGATTTTCATGTAAACATGCATTTAAAGTCATGGAAAGCTAATATTACATGTTTGTATTCAACTACAAGTAGCCATGATCCTTAAAAACACTTTGAATATCAAAAAGTACCCAATCTGTTTGTTGGCCATCAGAGCAAAATCCATATATAAATTTTGGGGTTCCTTCCAAATTACCCCTCCCACCTCCAAAAACTGAAATCATGAAAATCTGCAGAAGCTGGCATAAGTAACCGCATGGTATGGGAACCAGGTCAGCTTTCTTCCATTGCAAACTATATTTTTTAAGTATTCTGGGCTAGACTATGTAACATAATAACACAATATCACTTATTCTCATTCTAGTGCAGCATTTTTTGTCAATGGCGGCTGCAGAGGACTGAAAAAGGGGGCTGCTTTTCATGTTATTGTATATTTCCACCTGTGACCTAAATCATCTGAATTCAAGACTGAGTCTTATTCAAGACCCAGTCGAGCTGACTTTGACACACACTATTTGTATGCTGTACGTCCACAAATCTCAAATTACATCCAATAATAAATTTCCTTTACCAATGGTGACTCCAGAAAATGGGAATTGGTGGTTCGGTATTCAATTTGTTATAGGTTTCTGCCGATAACCTTAATTTCCTGAGCGTGTCTGATAATTGAAAACCCGAAGAACAGTCTCAGTTCTAGAGTTTTGAAAATTAATAGACTTGTGTCATTCCACTTAGATTTTCCATAGGCGGCTTCAGAGCACGAAAAATAAGGATATCACACATATAAGGATCAGAGCACAAAAATAAGGATAATGATATCCATTGGTGCCAAACTTCAAGTTTTTACGCTAATTTTAGTATTTTCTATTAAGAAGGTGGAAAAAGAGTAGGAACATTTTACCAATTGAATGGGTTTTAGACAATTTTAATAGTCCTATCCTAACCACCCGACAGATTTGGAGGTTTTTCGAAAGTGCCCGACAGATGTGAGATTTTTGCAGCTCTGCTACTGGTTGTATCTGATCGTCGTCCGTATTCTATTTGAAAAGCCGTATACATTGGCAATTATCAAACTGCTCCCATTTTGAAGTGTAATAGGTAGGTGGTACGTGCTTGCTGTATTGAGAAGGTTTTCATGCTGAAAATTGTATTGGGTTTAAAAATATCTATGTATTTAATGCAACACGATGATAAATTTCCATTTCTATTGTCCTATGTCATATGTTGATATGGTATACTATTTCCTAGGTTTTGCTGTAGTTCTTAGAATTTGCAATTGCAACTAGGTACTCTAGTAATTATAGCTTAGATTTTGGTTCAGCTCATAGCATAGGAATGTTTCATTTAGTATAATTATCTAACATCGTTCTTTAACAGAAACAAAAAGCATTACCCTTATCATTCCTGAAAATACAGTTTAGATCATGTTTTTTTTTAGTTTGGATCTTTTCTGATAGTATGGAGGTGCAATTATTTCCCTATTTGGTTGTAACCTTAGCCCATTTAAGTTCCTTTCCATTCCATGCACCTGGTTAAATATGCAAGGCTTCTTTCAGAAATAATTGCACATGGTGTGGCAGCTTTACCTGGCAGTGGCAGTCTGGAAGAATAAAAAAGGTACCCATGGCTCCTGGCTATAATTAATTTTTAATGTTTAAATTAATTTATCTACCATACATTACTTCATTTTCCTGTAAGACTTTCTGTACAGCTTGCCTTTTAGTGGTTTATTAATTTGTTATCATTTATCATTTATTCATATATTTTGAAACTGAGTCGAAGTTTGAGTTGAGTTGAATTGTGAGTTGAGTCGGAGTTGAGTCGGGGTGATTTAGCATTGAGTCAGTGTTGAGTCGGCTCACTGAACTCTTGACAATGAGTTGAGTCAGAGTTGAGTCGACCACTCTCAGCACATGAGTTGAGTTGAGTCGACTCAAGAAAATTCTGAAACGCACAACTCTGCTAAAAACAGCAAGCCTCAAGCTAGCATTTTATATGAGTTACATCGATTATGTGCTGGGACTTTGGAGCCATGGAAGGGACGCACTCGATGAGTTTCTAGCCTATATCAATGCCTCACATCCGACAATCGAATCCACCATGGAGTCATGAAGAAAATGATGGAAGCTTTGTCTTCTTAGACACGCTCATCACCCTGACAAACGACAGGTATTAGACATTGAGCTTTACATAAAACTGACGTCGTCAGGAGTCCTTATTCACTTTACTTCAGCTCAACCAAGGCAAACAAAAGACAGTACTGACCTCACAGTTCCAATGTGCGACCCGCCTTTCAAGTGACGACGAAGCAAAAACACACAGCATTTACAAACTAACAACGATCTTCAAAGGTAATGGATACCCAACTTAGATAATAAAAAAGGCTATCAATCGCATCCCGACAACAGTATCACCAAGGCCAATAGAAGACTACAAAGAATAAAGGTGCAGAGAATACGGCTGCTTTCAGAGACAACAGACTGACGCAAACCATTAAAAACATTCAGAAGAAGAGCGACTAGGGCGTGCAGACTGTCTGGACGAACACAAATACCGTCAAGCGAAAGCTGGTTCGTTCTGCATTCAAACCATTCACATACCCTTCTGACCGGAGTGCTTGCAATACCTGTAGGACAAAGCATGTAGTGTAACCAGACATAGTCTGATGAACGATGACTGTTATGGTCCAAAGTCTCAATTATCCGCTGTTCCCCGCCACAGTTCGGTACACAAGGGCATACTGTGGGCATACAGGGGCAGGCATAGTGATGTATCCAGAAGCTTGTTGTACAAAAAAACTACCAGGGGAAGATGTTTTTACCTAAATCCTGTTTCACAATCGCGTGAGCATAGAAAACTACCTAGAAAAATACATAGGTATTTCTAATGTACCAAGGTGCCTTTTATGCGGCGGATGCAGATACTGTGTTCGGGAACATTCTAACTATATTGATTTTCTACCTAGGTAGTTTTTCAGTTTCACCAAAAAAACACCTAGGCAGAAAACTAATCTAGGTAGAATGTTCCCGATGACACCTAACACAATCTGTCTCCGCCGCAAACGAAAACCACCTTCAGAAATGAAAAGGTGAAACAGAAAGAAGCTACCTCGGTAAATGTTCAACTTACGTATTTTTAATTTTGCCTAGGTAGTTTTTCAGTGCATTAGACCAATGTATCGACAGTTGCTTCTGTAGATGTGGTCAGAGAGGTTAGTTCAATGCTATTTCTTGTGTTTAAGATAGCTGCGGGCTACAGGCACGTGACGAATATCGATAGAAGTAATTTTTGATATCTGGAAGTGATTTTATAGTAATTTCAGTGTAACACATGTTTGTTAGGACTAGCCAAACGTACGGTACCGATTCCCCGGACTTTCCCAGAAGAGGCGGGAAATGAGGTCTGACTCATCAAAGCCATGATTTTCATGAACAATACTCTAAAGCGGGTAGCAAATAACTTGAACCGCATAATCCCCACATCGGTGCAGTATGGTGGCCCTGTAGATGCCTTACATGGAAAAGCAGCGTCACCGCCTCTAATCTAAAGTGGCAAACAAGGATTCTTATTAACCGCCCCACCGGGGTCGGGCACCTTCGCCCCACCGGGGGGCCATCGATGGCCCCCTCTAACTCGAAAATATGGGCGTTAGGCAAATCTGCAAAGTGCAATAGAAAGCTTGCGTGAATTCAGTAAGAAATACTTCGCATGTTTTAGTGCTCAGGCAATGGTTTGACCTCCAGAGGTCAAATTAGGTCAAGATCGGCTATTTTCATCAAATATGCAATGATTGAGCAAACTGGGCATAACTCTTATGTCATTAGAGCTATTGAGGCCTGGTAAAGTACATTTGATAGCAAATTGCCAGTACTTTTCCGCTATGTGGAACGTAAAGACCTCCCGCCAGTGGTTTGACCTCCAGAGGTCACCTCGTGACCTAATATGACCTGAGGTCACGAAAGGTCAGAAAGTGACCTTGCCGTATATCAAATGAAAGCCAGTGACAAGACAAACACGATGGTGTTTGTTTCACCGCTCTAGCTTAATTAGGTCAAAAGTTATTTCCAAAATACTTTTTGCCCTCTGGTGACCTTGGATGACCTTGGAAAAGTTAAAGGGCAAATATGACCCCTGGGATCCGTGAAAGGGTGTCCAAAAACGTTGTTCTGAGCAGTCTGAGTATTTGCAATCATTTTTGTGGCTTTTATATCATGAAACAACTTTTCCCTATGCTTTTCCAATGGGAGAGGTCGCCTCGTGACCTGACCTCAGGGCACGAAATTGAAAAATCCCGGATATACACCTTATAGACCCTGGAGGGTTATGAAGTGTAGGAAGTTTCAAATCGATCGACTTTGAAATGTAGCTCTTACAGAGCTCTAAAGTGAAGTGAGGTGACCTTGGTTGACCTCGTCTGGTGACCTGACCTTGGGTGACCCGGGGTAAAAATTTCAGGGATGATGGAAAATGATGCAGTGAGAGGTAGAGCCCTCAACTGCGGTGCTGCCCTCGTCGTTTTTCTGCTATCCCGGAAAAACCTTAGGGGGCCATGATGGCCCGGTGGGGCGAGGGTTAAGAATACAACACGTCTCATCCGATGATAAGGATGCAGCTTTGACAAGCGACCATGTAAAACAAACCACAACCTGAGTCAGATAATGTAAGCCCACCGCTTCCCTGCTGACGTCAGGCACCTATCACTCATCAATGGGCAGGAAATCGCTGGAGACGTGCAGCTAATAGTGGTGCTTTCAGGTCTGGGGACAAGTTTTAGTAACACACGCTCGGGTTTTGACATGCTTCTCCAGAATAGGTACCTGATGTTTACGACAATGTGCGAGTGTGGGGCCGAAGACGCACAGTTCGTGATCAGAAATTACGCGCCTTCCGGCGTTGCCTCCATAGATGCCTAACTCACAGTGCCTGAGTCTGCCGCTTGTCCTCCTCAGGCCGCTCAGATTAATACATGTCCTCTTCTTGTTCGTGTCTCACTCTTGCCACTTCATATCAGAACGACGCCAAATAGACAAGCATCAGGTATAACTCACCTTACAGTATGGCAGCTGTTCCCTACAGTCCTTCCCAGTCACTGACCGAGCCCTACTGTATGATTTCCGCGCTGCTTAGGCACGCTCCCTGCACTGCGCGGCACGCGACTCCCCACACACGTCCGCGGCGGACGCTACCGTCCGACTGGTGCGGGCCTCCTGCCGAGTACTGCCCTGAGGCACACCGGACCACAACCGCCAGGCGGGGGCCGGGGAGGGGAGAGGGGGTGCACAGGACGGCCGAGCGTGAGCAGGTTGAGCGGCGCCGACGATCACCCCAATGAGCGGTGAAAAGGCTGGATAAGGTGTTTTGCCAGTAAATGTGCATGACTCAAATCATTTACAGTAATGTTAGTTTGATGGAGACAACTACATGGCATCACGCAAGTGGAGGCGTAAATCTTGTTGCAAATACATGGCCACGCCATTCTGTAACGCAATGCACACAAAGCAATGCACAAAGCAATGCACACATATTCTGGCATATGGACAAAACATCGCCCTCGGATGAATACAAACAAATATTGTCGTCGAGGGGGGAGTGGCTGCTCCGAGTTGAGTGAGAACGATCATTTGCATCTATTTTACTACAATGGAACCATTCATAGCTTCCCCACACCTAGAACTGTGCAATACACTCCACAATTCAAAATCTGTCTAGCCGTACGTGTGGCCCCTGACTTTATCATTTCAGTGAAGTAAGCTTGACGCGTGGTGAACGGTTATATACTGACTCCAAATCTGAGCCATAGACAAGCATATCATCTGTTTGCACTTGATTCGATGTCGTGATAATGGGCAATGTGGTTTGAGCCGAGCATTGACACTTATCAAATGAGTTAGGCTGCAGACCAGTTGCATCACTTCGATATCTATCTAGGAAGCGTGTGAAACACTTCAAATTTTGGGCTTATACCACAAGGATGGTAACTCGTGAGGGTTGGGAGCCAGCTGCTCCGTTCAGGCCCCGGCCGAACCCGGGTCGGCGACCACACCACCACCCACACCGCGCCCCCGTGAAACACTTCAGCAGCGAATCTAGCCTGATTTTGCATACATTAATATATGAAGCACAATTCCGCACCGCGGGCTGCATACTAAATCCAGGAGCAGCGCGGGCGGTGAGCGGTGCCTATGCTTCCCGTTCATGGAGAGCTTAACATATTTTCGTGAAGTGCATAATGTTCAAAGCGCTTAAGCATGGTCCCGTCAACCACAGAAACGACGGAGCCATGAGATGTAGCTGATCATCAGCTGCGAGAGGCGCAGGCAGGACTCTGTTGGGGGTCCAGTGTGTGTAACAAGGCCAGCTACCATGCACTCGTAATCGATAGAAAATCTCGGCCAATGGTGGTCAATGACCACTGGTCATGAGCCATGGCTTAATGTCGGCTGCCCCAATGGGTAAATACAGGATAGAGCCACATGACAAAATGCGTGGTGAGCTCAGTAGTCGTCTGGGCGATTTACTGGCCCTGCCATACCATATCTGGCATAGTTGCTGGGCATTAACAGGCAGTCAGCCACCGTACTTACAGCTTGAACACATTCATGCCGCGTATTTGACGGCATTTTCTCTGAGGCTCGTCAATGGTGTTGACGAAGAACCTGACATTTTGTTTGTCCAATAGCACTTTTAGGCTGATTAGATGTTTCTTAAGCCGATTCTTACACTGACTACTGAGGTCATTAAAATAAAGAGTTTGGGCCCGGGATGTTCCTAATATATGCTTAAATGAGGCTGCACTTTCTTCAGTACAACAAAAGCTTTCTAATGCCCTTTCTGGCCCAGCGAACAGAGGAAAAAGCGGATATATGTTTCCGTCTTTGGGACTTATGAACACACAGACTTTCCAGGTCATATAACCTGTTTTCGTCGTTCGCGTTGCCCACTTCGGCTCGCGAACCCGTGGTGGTACCATCGGGTACATCGGGTGTTGGAATCTCTGCGGCTGCACACCTGAAAATTTCTTGGCGCTTTTGGCCCGAGAATTGAAGACTTATTTTAACATAAATCCATCAGAAAACGGGTATGTTGGGGTGTTATTGGAGTGTTTCTGTTAGTTATAAGTTTTAGGTATTTGTTTTATTACTGTGTCTATGATGGTGTGACTTTGGCAAGTTATCAATGATTTGGGGAATATTTTATTATACGCCAATATTTTAGTCTCTTGAAGACTTTTGCGCCAATCTCCTACTCAAATGTGTTTATTCTTGACCATTATCGTGCATGTACGTACGCATGTATATATGTATGTACATAATGCCTGGTTGTTGTTGAACATTGTGTCTGAGGATTTCCCTCGCTTGCCAAAATATCAAGCTGTGAGTCATATGCAGAATGTCAGTATAACACTGTGGCACACGTATGCACATACCCAGCAAATTATAGGAGGGGGGTGCTGGGGCAGCCCCAAGGAGATAAAAATCCACACCCCTGACGCGAGCAGTGTTTTCTCTACACGCTCTACACAATTGTTATCTCAGTTCGAAACCCGTTTTAAAAGTGGAGCATTCCCTATAAGGTGCGTAATCACGGCGGACAGCAGATACCAGGTGGCGGAATTATTTTATGCATCGTGTTTCTGCCAAATAATGGGAAGATTCTTTACATTGAAAGTGACAAGAACTAAATTTCTAAATTAGAAAAACAAAAACAAATTGAACTGACAATAGATAATTTAGTTGAAATCATTAAAGAGGCGCTCCATTCCCGTGCAAGAAAGCAGACCACAAAACAGAGAGGGGGTAGGTAAAGCGGCAAAATGAGCCGTCTAGCGTTAACATACTTTTTATTCGTGAAACTTTGTTCTAAATGCGATCAGAAATTGTAGGGCTAAGAAATGCCCAAAATAGCAATTAAGAGTCATACCGTTGCCAGTTTTGCACTGTAAAGGAGGGGAAGATAAATGTCTCGTGCAATTAAGCACATACTCTTATTATCAAGTTTTCAAGCAGATCAATTTAGATCAGCAATCGATACGGGTCTGTACAGATCCACGAGTTAAGTTATAAGGTCATCCAGGGAATTTGAGTTATAAGGCTCTGTACAGATCCACAGTTGGGTTGGACACCAATATCGAAACCGGGATAAACAAGCATTGCGCTAGTCTCTTTCTTAGAGTGAAAGCAGTGAAGGTCGATATATTCTAAAATAAGCGACAGGACAGAAATAAATTGATCATTAACGAAACGTATTTTCAAATATTCTCGTGGTGACATCAGCCGGCACAAATTACGGAGAAGATAAACTGCTTGAAACGGTGTTCATATAAAAATAGGGACATCCACATATAGTACAATGTGTTTCTAATACAACATGGGCTGGGCCTGTATCTATATTACTCTAGCAATCATTACATCACCACTGGTAAGTAGAAACTGTATCGCATGAATTTGGGGTTTAACGTGATGTATATTACCATACTAATTTTTCAATGCATACCAAAAACTGTTGGCGTGCGTAGATCGCACGTTATATATTCTAGTGCTATTTTATGTAAATGTCAGTCAACTTTTCCACATCCTCATCAAATCATACTTCTTCTCTGACTCGTTATATATGGAAATACTCAACGTACTAACCAAATTTAGAATTTGAGTGCTGAATGGATTGGTGTTATGATACAAAAGTGATCGTTTCACTTACATAACGTTCTCATGCCTTGTTGAATTACATACTGGGAACTATGTTTGACATCGAAGCTGCTAATCCAAAAAGTTCCCGGAATGTCTCTTGCATTTCAGTATCACTGTAAATACTCGTGTAAGTGACTTCCGATTCCACTCGATTCCTTTGATTATATTTGCAGGTTTGCGGAGAAGAAGATGTTTGCCGTGCTGCTTTTGGTGAGTGTTCAGTACATACTGTTGATGTTAGGTTATCTTTTTTTAGATGGGTGAAATTTAATTGTACCTTTTTGGTTCTTTCCGACATTATGATGAAAAAATGAGTGCAGAGCTGAGTAAGTGAGGACAAATTATCGGAAGAAAATACAATTATCCGCTCCTTTGGCTCCGTATTTAGAATTTAAGTCTGAAGTATATCAAAATTTATATTGATCTTGTTCTTGCACGTTTTTACATCGATCAACATAGTAGAGTGCTTGGGCAAAGTAAACCACTTACTAAGCGCTAGGTTCTTGATCGCGCTAGACTGAGTGCCAACATGTTTGACCAGATAGGAAAAGTGATTCTTTTGTTTACTGTTATATCGAAAACATCCCCCTGTTTCTCCCTTCTCTCATTTTAAACCTGAATTCGTTTTTCGCCCGGTCGATGTTTTCTGTCTTTTCTCATGTTTGGACCCAGCCAGATTGGGTCTCGGGTATGCTTGGAGACCCCTTTTCAACAAACTGGCCATGTACTCGATGACTTTACTTGTATTCTGAACTTTTCGGCTATCTCTTTCACAATTCTTTATGAATAGTTTACGCTGTAGAAGAGATATCGCAAGCCAGCTGAATATATTTACAGCTATTCGAAGTTTCGTTAAAGCTATAGTCCGTCGGAATCCTATACATTTGCAGATGGAACAACTAATTGGATTTCAATGCATAGACGGCCCCAGGATGGGCAAGTGTGACACTTACTCCCCCCCATCGACCCTCGATGCCCCTAAAATGATCATGGCACCTCCCTGAAGGATCATGGCACCTCCCTAAAAGATCCATGGCAGCTTCCTGAAATGTTGCTTCCCAGTCCCCTCTACCCCACCCCCCACCTCCCAGGACGCTAGTATCGGCGCCTCTGCGATAGGATTTGGCACCCGCCTGAAAGGTTTTTCGGTCCAAAAGTGGCTCCCCCTGGTCCGGTTTGCTCCCCGGACCCCATCGAAAATCCTGGATTCGCTTATGTTACGATGGCCCACTTTGTCAGGAAATTTTAATTTCGTCACAAGCAGACGACCGAATCAAACATTGATATATCTCCCCTGTTCCCAGTGCCATGTCCTCGAGCCAAGGGATTCTTCTTTTTCAACCAGACCTGCTATGCCATCATCCAAGACCAGCTGCCGTTCAGTAAAGTCGATGCCCGCTTCAAGTGCGAGTCGGGCATGCACCTCGGGTTCTCTTCGGATCAGAGTGGTGAACTCGCAAGCCGTCGCAGGCGGATACGGCTGGCCCGGGTGACGGGGCGAGGCACGATGCACACGCTGACCCGGCTGCAGAAGCAGGTGGCTACCAACCCGCGCCAGAGGACGCTGGTCGGCCTGGAGTGCAGGTAAGAGATTTCCGGTCAATTCAGGGGCACTTTGTACAAGGTGCAGAAATGTGTACTTACAACGCAGGGGTAGTAAGACGTATATAAAATCGTCTATAGCTTCCAGGCCGACATTCCCACTGAACAGGAGCCAAGCCATGAATTCTATCAATGGGGGGGCAGATTTCAAGAGGACCTCCTATCCCTTATCCCGAGGAGGCCCGCAAGATTTTCGGACCTACGTAATTGGGTGCTCAATTGATGCTCAATTTTGATGCTCAATTTTGCTTTATATATCATCATAGCCCGTCTGTTTGTGCTGTTAGATATGTTTTATTTAACACAGGCGCCTAATATATTCCAAGGGCCTCAACTATAAACCAAACACACGGGAGCTGAACAGAGGTCACTAACATGCCGGCGCCATCTTCAGCCAAAACCCCACCACCCTTGACTTTCTCCAGACTCTTTAAAGCAATTATTTACAGACAGAGAACCTGCTTCAGAACAGCGGGAGGCAGCTCATTGCAGTAGTTTAGTGCTCTTACCTGCTCTTTGAAACCAAGAGTGCCCCTTACCACCGACGAAAAATCATTTGTTTCTTATCTTGATGGTCTTTTCCCGATGAAACCTGTCCATATGTTTCTTCAGGTTCTTGGAGAGGCCATGAAAACTGCAGCCAGGGTGGCTGCACTTTACTTTGCTGAGCGAGGGATACGTTGCAGCCATGACTTTCGCGATGTGAAAACTCCCCTTGCCGAGCTCAAACCATGGGAATCTCACAACAAAAATCCTTAGGAAACTTTACAAATTTTCTGCCACTCGATCCTGCACAAATGCAACAACCTTAATGACACAATAAATAATGATCCACCAGTACACTCATAAAAGACAGTTTGAAAGTAGTTAACTGCAGATCAGCGCGCTCAAGCTCTGGCTCCTGGCAAACCTGGCGTTGAATGCAATATATATATATATATATATATATATATATATATGTGTGTGTGTGTGTGTGTGTGTGTGTGTGGTGGGTGTGTGTGTGTGTGGGTCCAGGGAGAGTGAAAGCCGTAGTCGCGAAATCCCTGGATGACCAGGGAGTTCATGAAGTCCCTGGCTTCAGCAGTCAGTATATATATATATATATATATATATATATATATATATAATGTATGTATGTATAGGACTTTACGACGCCTAGAATGTTATGATACAGCGTCATCAATGGTCACCCAGTCAGAACGCTACCTATATTGTGAATCAAGAAGTCCTAATTCTGTATCCCCACCCTGGATTTGAACCCGGGTCAGCGGCAACGAAGTCCACCGCGGTACCACTGTACCATTGCATCCATGACATGATTCTGCTTGTGTAAGAACTATACATGTCTATTTCCCCAGGACTTTTATGCGTAATAGACATAATAATAAATAATGGTTGGGGTTTAACGACGCACCAACTGCCAGGGTTATACGGCGTCGCCAACTCTCATCCTGTTAGAAGGGATTTTGGGGATCAGATCGACTTATTCAGAGGCTCCGCCGGGACTTGAACCCGGGACCGGTGGCTTAGAAGACAACGGTGCTATCCACTAAGCCACCTCATCGCCATAACCCAGTTGGTCAAAGCCCCAATAAGCCACCTCATCCCCCGTAATAGACATAAAATTAGCCACTAGCCCTAAAGTAAGAGCAATGATTATGACTTGCAAGCGTTCAAATATAAGGGGATAACTTTCCAATTGTTCAAGATAGTCACGGAATGCTCGTAATTCTTGATAGTATTCCGCATGAGTCGGCTTTAGAAATGCAAGAATGTTTTATATCCTGCCATATTGTTCTTCTCGATGAATTTCTCGTTGGACATAGCAGGTGAACGTTGTTTCTATATATGATCGCTTGCTACTTGTGCCATCTTTTCTTTTTGGGTTGTTCACCATTCCATCATGAAATGCTTACTTGTGGACTTTTTCCCTCCTGTGAATCCACAATGTGTATTAGTCTGTCAGCATATACAGACCTGCCTCCTATCTCCGGCTTCAGCGCTGACTGCAGCAGCCCGGACTCGTGGTCTTTCGACCACGCCGCTGGGGACGAGCCCGAGCCCACCGACACCTGCGCCTGGCACCACTTCTGCAACTGGCTCACCTCGCCGTCCGACTCAGCCTGGACTGTTCCGCCGGGCTCGAACGGCACCCGTCCGACAGGCCGGCTGGTCGTACTGCCGCAAGGCAATAACCGGACGCTGGAGACGACGGCGACGCCGGCGGTGTCCGGCAGCAGGGTGGCGGTGCTGGAGGCGCCGGGGGTGTCGCGGCGGCTGGCAACACTGGGTCAGGCACCGGCGACGCTGCCCTTCCACAGCGTGGCCTGCGAGCTGTTCTACCACACCAGCGAGGACAGCATCGACTTCATGATCGCCATGGGAATTGGTGAGGCTAGCAGAGGCTGCAAGTGGTATACGCGCCGCTTACATGGTGCTCAATGAACTGGTACTCTAAATGTGTTGGTGTAACCACGATGAAAAGGAAGTGGTTACTGTTTCATTTCCTCCCACTTAATATAGTAAATGGTTAATATGATGTTAATTCTCAAGTGTTATATGATCTTCACATACGCATTGTTCAATCTTGTGCAATTGTCCCAACATGCATGCAACGTGAGCCTTAACATGCTGCGGGGGCGGAACCAAAGTCAGGGAGAGGGCAAAGAGGACGGTCAGCACTTTCCCTTAGCTACGTGTGGTAACTGTATGTGGACGCCGGGCACTAATAAATGTCAGAATTGTGTGGTACAAGTACTGATAATTAGCTTAAGAAAGTAGCCCTGGCGGAGGCACCTGATTTGTGGGCAGTTCTCATCATTTCCCGCTCCCTTACAGTCGGCCGAATACATCTGTTTGGCCGCTCCTCTTCAGGCAGCGGTCCTCTTTTTTCAAAATTGTTCCACTCCTTCCCGGTAAGACTTTTGAAATGCCCATACCTTAAATAACGTCAATAATTTGTCCTCGGGGGGCCCGTTTGAGTGCACGAAAGGCGCACCCCGGATGGCAGGTATAGGCTGCCATCAGAGTTTTCGCCCTCCGCCCTCCCCTTTACCGAAATCCTGGTGAGACATGTTGCATGGACTAACCTGATTGAAAATTGCAAATCATTAATAACTTGATGTGAATCAATGACGGATCTAGAGCATCAGTAATGGGAAGGTGCGAAACCTCAGGGGGTACCGTAGTTGTATCACCTGGAGGCGTCTTTTATACGCTCCCATGCTTTAGCACACTGTGTTGTCGCCCATCCGATGTGAATTTGTTATGGGTTTTGGAGGGATGCTTGATTTCAATATCCTATCGGAAAGTATCGCAGCAAATTTGGCCGAAGGCGAGCCCAAATAGTCAAACGGAGGTCTACGTTTGCCTGTCAACAGACAGAAAACAATGAAACCCCAGTAAGCAGGGCATCTCTGCAATGGTCATCTTCTACAGTCAGTTGTAATCAGTCTGTACTGCAGGGGCCAAAAAACATTTAGTGCGTCCCCATTAAAAATATAAACCCTTTAAATATGTCACCAGCCCAGGCTGCAAAATGTGGCACGTTTTGCGTTAGTATCCTACTGGATACTAATGGATACTCCTGGACCATCCTAGTTATTGAAAAAAAAACATTGTGAGCTCAATTTACAGGTGCCAATTTCGGTTATTTGCTCCGTTATTGCTTTGGAGGGAACATGTCAGCTATTTTTTGTCGCCTTGTCCACCTTGGGCATTTCACCATTTAGAATGTCAAAATGATAGGCTTTTCGACCCCTGCTGTACTGCACCGGTCTCGCACTTTAAGGGCGTTCAGGGTGCCCTGCGACCAGAGGAGGACAGCTCCACGGACTTAAAGAGATGGCAACCGCCCACTTCACCCCCTCCCCCTTGGATCCGTTCCTGCTGGGCACTAATCCCTTGGAACCGTTCCTGCCGGGCACTAATCCCTTGGATCCGTTTCTGCCGGACAGTAATCACCTGTCTCCGATGCCGGCAGCTTCGGAGGCAGACGTGTCATTGACGAGCCAGCTGATTACTCACTTCACTGTGTCATCCACGGTTACTAGCAAGACCAAGGTTGTAGTGGGGTGGGCCGGGCCCATTTGTTCCCATTCTGGCTTCTACATCACGACCCAAGTGGACGGCTTCAGCGAAGAGAACAGAACAGAGGTGACAGCTGCGGTCGCCTGTTCTCCCGATGGAGGCTGTTCTGCTGAGGTAAGGGCCGCATGCTTTGTTTAGATGATTTATGCAGAGTGTTCTGATGGATGTGAGCCTTTTCATGACTTCTTATGGGGAGGTAGTAGGTATTTCTCATGAATACAATATTTAGTGGAACTATTTTTCTTTTTTCTTCTCACATAAAGCAGGTGAAAAAGTCGTTTTACGTTCACCATATAGTGTCGTTTGAATTTTTTTACTAAAATATATTATTTCTTTGTGAAATTCCTGCTTGCATAATGTCTTTGTGAAGGCCACAGGCAATATCCAAACCATTCAGATTTCTCAACAGAGCCGAAGGCCTGCAGATCGTGTTATTGCTTCCAGCCGTGTCAGTAGAGGCGCAGGATGCGTTAGATTTTAAGTCCCAACGGATTCCAATGATACTGTGCAAATTCCTCTAAAACTTCGACGGGTAATTGGTTTTTATTCGAATACTGACTCGATATGAAGATTAATGGAAAACACCAAATCTATCTAGGCCGAAAGTTTTGCATGGAAGCCCGCGTGATTGTGGTGCGATGCAAAGCATCTTTCTTGCTAGGGCTCTGACATTTCGTGGTGGCTAAGTATAGACACCTGAGCGTTTACATCGGGGCGTAAACATGAGATAACCAATGCCAGGCAAACATCAGGCGATTGGAGCATAATAGCATAATAGGTGACGGGTTTTGATGCGAGTGCACCATTTGGAGCAATGACAGAGGTCAATGACATCTTTGGATCGGTAACGATGACAAACGAGTAGTCTTACCAGCGTGCACGTTGCCATGGGTACGGAAATTACTGAGCTACCGTCAATTGTTGCGTCTGATGAAACCGTATCGCTTTTCCGTTCTTGCTCCCGGTCAAATCAATATTTGCCGTCACTAACTGGTAATCAGCCGAGTGAATCGGTGGTAATCAGTGGTAATCAGCCGAGTGAATCGGTGGTAATCAGTGGTAAGCCGCCTAGTGGATCAGGGGTAATCAGTGAGTGATCAACTGGGGATGCCGCTGATTCCGTCACCGATGTTCATCTATTTATCCTGCATTTCCACATCATTACTCGCCAAGTATCTCCAAGCGTGGCACAGATTTCCTTGCTTGTGTTAAGACATATTCCTTAATGGGATGGATCTGTTGTGAAATAGTACAGTGCATTGCTTTGTTTGAAGATACTGCAACAGAAGACATAGGCCTGAGGCCTATGTCAGGCAATAGGCCAGAATGCCAGAAGCCTACTGCCTGAGAAATAACTGCAATCGAGGTACTCGCGGCTGAATTTTTAGCAGGAATATGTTTTGTATACAATTGTTTCCCTTTAAGTGCCTCTTCAAAACGATCGTGGACTGCAGTTTCTTATAAAAATTTTGACTAGCTGCAAACAAGTACCTACAACTTCTGATCGTCTTGACCACATTTCAGATGGAGCTGCCACCGTGTGCGCTGGTTTACATTTTCGTGGGCGCCATTATTGGAGGCCAGGATGCAGCTCCCAGAGTTGAGGAATGGCAAACGCTGCCTCCCGCAGGTAAGGACATAAAGTTACTCTGCCTCAGATGCTGTACTGAGAGTGCTGAAACTGCTGGAGTAGATGTAATCGAAACTTCAAAGAAAGCAGGAACGGTTCCTCCGAAGTTCGAGAATGCTTGACACACTTTCCAATGTTGTAATGCAGCAGCAAGGGAAGCCAACTTCCTTATCTAAGTGCAATCCTTGACAACGTGAGTAAAACCTGAAAATACAAAATATAGAGCATGGAAAGTTACCTGAAACACAATACTTGGTTTTTCTGTCTAGCTCTTATTTAGTTGTTTAACTTCCATAAATTGAGTTGATGATCTATTGTCTGGGTATCATCAAGGGAGACTGTATTGACCCCCGGGACTCAAAACATTTCCGAGCCTCAGCCTGGGGACAGACGGGGCTCGTATCGCGCACTCACATGGCGGCGTTTCGGTTCTTTTAGACCCGGACGAACCGAGAAAGTTTGCCATCTCTGACATCAGCGGACCTGCAGTGACGTTCTCCTGGGAACGTCCTGGGGACATCATCACCTGCCAACCCTACCACCTGGTGCGTACTGTGGCTTCCGCGCCTAGTGAACTCCAATTACTTTGCTCAAAGCCTCTCCCGCCGTCCAATGTATCTGCAATCCAGTTGCAGGCCAACGAAGCACCGAGGTCTTTTTCGTATCTGGGAGACCATGTCAAACCGGCATGATTAAACATTTGCTCTGATCAATACCTCATTTCGTGGTCGAAGCCGGATTAAAGTATTTCTGGAAGTCATCTGTTCAGAATCCCGACCCAACCCTGTGTACATTTCCTCTGCTGAAATTGTGCTGCGAGCTCTGCATTGATACGTTCCGCATTGGGATGATGTGCACCTCGTCGAGGTTGTTGAACGCAAAAGACAGGTCGGGCCCAGCCTTTGTCGAACTTTCTTTCTGAGTCACTTCCTGATATATACTTTTTGCTTTATCCTCATCATAGTCGAGCATTTTTTGTTGTACCTCGACACATTCTTTCCAATCACCCTCACAAAAACACAGGCTAGTTTTGCCACCAGGTGGAGACCAAGCTCGGCTCTGTGGCAGGTGAAAGTCTTGGGTTACGGCGAGGTGACGGTGGCACCGGGGCAGACCAAGGTCAGCGTCCACCTGGGGCGGTACTGCACTGCCTTCAACGCCTCCATCCAGGCGGTCATCCTCAGCAGGAGCAGCCGAGGGCACGCTCAGGTCCACGGCGTCACCGGCCCCAAAGGTCAGCTCCGAGAGCTGGCGGCTCTGCACGGTAGCTGAACGATACGGCGTCGTTATGCGGCATCGCTAGCTCTCACTCTTTTGAGAGAGATTTTGGGGATCAGATCGACTTATCCAGAGGTTTCGCCGGGACTTGAACCCAGGAGCGGTGGCTTACGAGACTTCGGTGCTATCCACTAAGCCACCTATCTCCCTGGCTGTTAGTCACAAAATAACATGACATGTAGTATGTTTCAAAGCTAATTGAAGGAGAAGATACCTCAAGAGGTGGTCACTCAAAAATACATACTAGTTTGAATTAAAGTCTGATTCTTATCAGGTGCAGGGTAAAAACAGCTGCACACCATGGCCTGGAGCAAAATAAGTTTCATTTCTAGACATCAGAACTGTTCCCAGAGGAGTCTGTAGATAAACCTATTGGCTTTTGGGGTTCTATCTTGGTCGGAAAATCTATATTTTGGCCGTCAGCTCTGTATTTCTTTAGGCTTCAGGAAAACACTTCACCGTCGTTGATATTATTGGTCCCATCACCAGCATCCAGCAGTACCAGTCGGCCAATTACACAAGAAAAGCTACCTAGGCAAAATATGTTTTACCTAAGTTCTGTTGCACCAACGCACGAGCAGAAAAAAAACTACCCCGAAAAAATTCCTGGATATTTTTTCGCATTTTCCAGGTTAGTTTTTTTGTTGCATCTAACTTGAAACTAGCTCTAAACAAACGCCACACGTACGAAAAGATTATCAAACAACGGTAGGCATGATCCAAAGATTTTAACTTTGCTTAGATTAGGGTAAAACAACTTCAACCTTGGAGTTTAAAGGTTCATGTCCGGGATTGATCGTGGCTGGCTATGTGCTTAATATATGAGAACAACGCAGTACCTTTTGTGGAATTTCAATGCGAAAATACAAATTTTGCTTGAATCATAGATGACTGGATAGAGCGCTACATTAATGTAAAACTTGCAAACGCTCACTTCTTTGCGCCTGCTACCCTGACGTGCTGAAATTAGCCGGACGTGGATTAATAATTATTCCTAACGTGACTTTCTTACATTCACCAGAATTGAGCAGTTCATACCTAGGCAAACTCGTGATGACATTGTCTCCCATTATAGCCAACTATGATGACCCTAAAATGAAGCTCTGTACGATGACTGTACGATTTCTCTCCCGTGCGCATGTTAAAAACCGAATATAGAACCTTTGAAACAAAGGAAGCTTTTCTAACCACTTTCATATTTTCATCAAACATCAATCAATTATTTGGAGAGTATGAATGCATAAGCAACAAACTCATCGTCAACTGAACAGCTATGTCCAGTATTTCCTTATGATTTAAAAAAGATGGATTTTGAATACTCTTGCAATACGTGTCCTTCCAAACAAACTCCTTGAACTCGCTGCAGACCAGGCCGGGACCGTCGGCTGCGAAGCAAGGCGAAAGTTGACAACTTGGAGACTTGCCATATGATTGGCATTTGATACCGTTCTATTTGTAATACTTTTGTCATGGTATTGTCGGAAAAATACGCCGAACCTATTTTCATGTGATAGGTAACTATTTCCTTCGATACAAGGTGAAAGACAGTGGCTACCTCAATACAAAATTCGCCCAATATTATCCACTAGCATTTGGTGCGTTAATCGCCTGGCGCGGACGACCGATTCGGCATCGACCAGGACTCGCCTGGTTGGGCACGATCCCTCCTCAGAAGAGCTGAGTGCCGCCACCATATTCGCCCGGGCGGGGTAAGAGCCGACTGGGCCGGTCAGGCCACGCAGGGCTGGACGCCGGCCAGGGGAAACCATATCTGGAGCTGGCGTGCTCTGGCCGGATATGTGCCACAGGCCGACGGTTCCGGCCACAGCTCTCTGATCCGTTTCCATTACCGAGTAATCATGGCGATGAAGATGTACGATGCTGGGTGGGCTTCGTCTGTCGGGAGACTTATCCGGCTCAGAAGGCACTGGGATGCTGTCCTGGCAGCGAGCTGTTTTTCAGCCGGCCATTCGCCAAACAAAAATCGGCGTTTGTCAAAAAACGTCAGAGACACGCGTTCAGGCAACTCCCTTGTTCTCGCTAAAACGCTGTAATAAGCTTGCTTTTTGAAGCGTTGTAAGTTGAAACCTTCTGAGCTTATAGTTCTACGTTACTATTATTCCTCATAGTTTTACTAGTATCGGTGAAAAAACAAGCATTGAGAGGAAAAATTTTACGTTCACAAAAAGAGAAGCACCGTTATAGGACTAAATGATAGTGTATGATCCCTACAGACAGGGGCGTAGGAACAGTTTGAAAAGTGGGGAGGGGGCAGCCTTAGAAGGGGCCCATTATTAAAAACAGTTTTAAATAGCTCGTTTGGTGTCAATAAGGCACGTATGCACATTAGGTTGTCAAGATATTACAGATTGAGAAATTGAATTTTGCCCTATGATTTCGAGTTGTATTATGATCATACATGCATAAAACATAATAAATCATAGCAAACAAGTTTTGGGCTTTTTAACTATACCTTTTTAATGAGAAACACATTTTTAAGCTCTTTCGAAGGATTTCAATCATTTTTTACCAAGAACGTGTTTTTATATTTACAGATATTTACGCCTTTTTTTATTATATTTAAACAGAAAATTAAAAACGGTTAAGAAAACTATAAACAATACTTTGATACCAAATGGCCTCACTTCGCTAGCCTAATGAACTTTTAATTACTTATTAAATGACAAAAAGGAACATTTATTTAGTTTAGTACGGATTCCTTCTTTACAGCATTAGATATTGATCTAGCTAAAGGGTGGTCTCAATCAATCCATCTAGCTGAATTTCGATGCCTAAGATGTAGAGTTCCAGTATGACTGCAAGTGCAACGTACTTGATGGCCAGCTTTGCGATGCCGAGGAGGTGGGGGCATGGTGTTATAGTGGTTAGCAACCTTGCTTTCCACGCGGCCGACTCGGGTTTAAGGCCCGGCAGATTCCTTGGGCAAGGAGCAATTTGGCTCCCATGAAACCCTTCCAACAGGCAAAGAGTTAGCAACGCCATATAACTGGTAGTTCTTGAGTCGATAGATCCCAAAAAATATTGTTATTATGCCGAGGAGGTTCAGCTTGCTCTTGATCCTTGGCACGAGTTTGATGTGCTAGACCCTTCGCCGCTTTTGTGCTGAGACCATGGACTACAGTGCAAGCTGCTGGCAAGACTCAAGGAGCTTGTCACCCTCATTACCGAGTTCCAATTTCCCTACTCACTCCAGATGAGGATTATTAACAAGTTGGTAGACTGTCCCAGAAACGTCCTATTCTAGCTCTCCTGCCTCAGGATCCAGCCTTAGATGGTGCAATTGACTGTCATGCCGACAGTGTGCTCCTCTGAATCATTCACTCACTCAGAGGAGATCCTGATGACCATGGCATGATCTGCAGCGAGGAGGAGAGGAGGATCATCTTCTACAAAATCATCTTTATCAGAGGGAAGCAAAAGATAAGGAAACTCTCTCTCAGGCTGCGGACCCTGCCCTTCGTCAGCACACAGATGACCACCCCCATGAAGATGGTTGACTGAGACGGGGCCACCGAACCTATCATCACCTGCAGCTTGATCAAATCCAAGTTCCCAGGGTACATGGGGAAGCCCATGGAGGTAGAGCACTTTGTCTGCCACACGCAGGTCATAGAGCTGGCTCTAGCTCGCACGTCTGTAAAGCAAATGACAGCTGCCAGTAATGTCTCCCGTGCTGAAAGAGGGGTGGTTTTATCGGACGATGGGCCCAGCTCGCCAAACTGATGCCCAGGATCAACAGCAAGCAGGACCTCCTCGGCATCACAAAGTTCGCCATCAAGTAGATGGAACTTGCGATTAATCGGAAACTCTGTATTTTAGACCTCAAAATACAGCTAGACTTATTGTGACCATCCTTTGCCTGAATCAATCCCTACTGCTCTAAAGGAGCTCGTAATTACCTAAGTAGTGGTTCTCGTTTGTGTCACGAAATAGGTGGCTCAGAGCTAACTAGGTATAGAGAAGTGTGGTCATTTGGTATTAAGGCACTCTCTGTGGTTTTCTAAATATTGTTTCCTATTTTTTAAATGCGGTAAAAAAGCGGAAACATCTGCAAATATAAGGAAACTTGCACTTGGTGAAAGTGGTTTAAATGCCCCCAAATACCTAAAAATGCATTTTTCAGTCGAAAACGGGATAGGTATAAAAGTGTAAACAAATTTTGTTTTTGATTATTGTTTAATATACCACAATAGAACTGGAATTCGTGGGGCAAAATCTTATTTCCCAATTTTTCATACATTAGCACAACCACGAACGTGCACAAGATATTTTCATACATGTCTTCTTACGTTCTTTTCTGCCGTTTCCTTTCATTGAATAGTTCCGTGTGGCTTTTTCGATTTCGTAGTTGAAGACGGCCGATCTCGTCACGCCTTTCGATGACTGAGGGACGGCTGTTGCTCGGCATTTGGTGCAGGGTGCGTGTCCAGATTAATTATTTGTGTTGGGAGCGATATGGGATGGAGTTTTATTGGGTTCAATTCTCGGGGCTCTTTTGGAAACAGTCGGGTAGTAGGTGTCTTGGCTTTTCCACGAAGCACTCCCCATCCAGGGGCTTTCAGGGGGCGTACTACGGAATTGGAACGTTCCCAGACAAGCTATCGGGCTAGCTTGGGTTTCTTTTTATATTACAGTTGCTGTTACTTGTATATTCGTTGCGGCGGGCCCACCACAGGAAAGTGGGGGGGAGGGGAGGGGGTAGTAGCCCCTGGCCGCCTGTGCCGCTCAGAGGCCGCCAAACCATCTTAGACGCCCACAAGACCCAGACCATGGCTCAGGAACCCAAATCAGCCAGCTCAGGGGGCCCCACACCAGGTCATGGTTCTCGAGACAAGCTTATCAATGAACCCCACATAACACAGGGCCCCTAGAAGCTCAGCACAGGGAGCCCCAGATCCGCACAGGGGGCCAAATTAGCTTAGGGGCCCGGTTCAGCTCAGAGGTCCCGGGTCGGCTTCTATAGGGTCTCAAAACAGCTCTCAAGATTTCTGTCCAAGCTCACGGATCCCATCTCAGCTCAGTGACTCTAGAAAATTTCAAGGGCCCCAGACCAGCTCAGGGCCCCAGTTCAGCACAGGGGGCCCCAGATTAGCTTTAAAGGCCCAGCTTAGCTCAGGACCCCCAGATTGGCTGATATAGGGTCTCGTCTCAAACCAGCTCAAGGGGCTCCATTCAAGCTCACGGTCCACAGCTTAGCCCAGGGACCTTAAAATATTTTAGGGGCCCCATGCCAGCTCAGAGGCCCCAGTTAAGCACGGGGGTACCTGATTAGCTTACTGTCCCAGCTCAGCTTAGGGAGCCCAGGGTGGCTTATATAGGGTCTCAGAACAGCTTAAGAAACCATTCAAGCTCATGGCCCCGAGCTCAGCTGAGGAGCCCCAAAACTGTTCAGGGGGCCCAGACCATTTTAGGAGCCTCCCAGTTCAGCACGGGTCCCCAGATAAACTTAGGGCCCAGATAGCTTTGGGGGCCCAGCTCATCTCAGGGGCCCCAGGTTGGCTGAACAGCTCAGGGTACCCATTCAAGCTCACGGCCCTCAGGTCAGTAGCTGTAAAGCATTATAAAGGGTCCCAGACCATCTCAGGGGCCTTCAGTTCAACGTAAGGGCCCTAATTAGCTCATATGATCAGATAAGCTTAAGACCCCGGCCTAGCGAAGGGGCCCTTGTCGGCTTAAATAGGGTTTCGAAACAGTTCAGGGGTCGTATTAAAGCTTATGACCCCAAAGCTCAGCTCAGGGGCCCTATTACTGCACAGGGGCCCCAGTTAGTTTAGGGCCTCCCTTGCAGCACAGGGGCCCAGATTAGCTCAGGGCCCAATATCAAATTTGCGGTCCAAGCTCAGCTCAGGGGCGCCCACGGTCGGCGAGTATAGGGGCTTTGGCCAGCTCAAGGGGCCCCGTTCAAACTCACGGCTCCTAGCTCATCTTAGGGACCCTAGAGCACTTCATGCTGCCCAAGCCTTCTCAGGGGCACTCAGCTCAGCTCAAGGGGCCCCAGATTAGCTCGTATAGCATCAGAGGCCAGGTCAGGGCCCCGAACAGGTCAGAGGCCTTAAAATCGACTCATAAGACCTCAGATCAATCAGGGGCACAGGTAAGTTTAAGAGGTTTTCCAGGCAAGCTATCTGGTCAGTTTGGGTTTTTTGTTTGATATTGCAGTTACCGATATTTTATATCCCTTGTGGGGGCCCACAGCAGAAAATTGGGGGGGCCAGTGGCCCCCTGGCCCCCCCCCGTTCCTACGCCTATGCCCACAGAGCAGGTGCACGAGGTAACAGGTTGCAGACTGTCTGGCATGTCACAGTTTTCTGACGTGGCTGCCGCGAGTTCCTCAGCCCAACAACGCACTATCGATCCCGGAGTGCGCAAACAATTTTCTGAGTAGGAGCTCAGCAGGCGTGCTCTGACTCTAAATAGCAAGTAAAGCATCAGAAACCACGCCCAAAAACCGAAACCTTCAATGGAAGCACACGAAGCAGAGTCTCTACTTGTTTTCCAAATTTCTGTTCACTGTGGATGTTTCCACACTGTCTCGGTAATGGCAAGCAGACCCAGACATTGGTCCTGGCACAATTATTTTAAGACACGAGAACTTCAGGAGCCTGATTACTTTATCTAGAGGGCTTGGAATATCGCCGTGGATCTTAGACGGAACAATACATGAACTTAGAATACAAAGGAACTGAGCGGTTTTGCATACCTACAAACTGGGGATTATTTTTTTGTCCCCAGTCCCCAACATTGGTCACCCAGCCTTCAGGTTTTCTTCCACATAGGGACCAGTACCCTTCTAGTCTTGAATAACTGAAGCCATGCCCCTCTTCCGTAAGGGCTATTTCTGAATGTTGTTTTGGTTCCAGAACTAGGTTTATTTTGTAAAGCAGGAAATGAAATGGCCCGACAAAGAAAATAGTGTACTTTTTCACAATTGAAATGCGCATCTTCGTGCTGCCACAATGCCATTCCACTTTGGCTTCGGGTAAAATTTTGAAAAAGTGCAGTGACGGAGACTAAGACAAGAACTTTCGATTATAACATCAGTGGCGGGTTATTTGCCCATCTCACTCCTCTCCCTATAACTGTTCTGCCATTGAGACACCTTGCAGTAGCCACGTCTGCTTTCGGTGCATATTTCGTCAAAGCAAAGTTCTGGCTGTACTACTAGCGGACACACCATTTCGCTGTTTCGCCTGTGTGATCGGCCATTCCACCGGCTGCAGCGCCGTCCAAAGTGGAAGTTCTGGACACGGGCACCTCGTGGTCTCTTCTGCGCTGGTCCTGGGCTGACGCAGCGCCCAGCCGCTGCCTCCTCGCCAAGTACCGGGTGGAGTGTCGACAGCAGGTGCCGGGCAGCCCGTCCCTGATGGTCACTGCCGACCAGCGCCGCCTCAACTTCACCGGCCTCCAACCCGGCACCAGGCAAGCCACTGCACCTGCATAACTCACTGCTCACAGAAAATTTTCTCGCGCTTTTTAGGGAGACATTTTTCCAAGTTCGCAATTTTTTGTAGGTGAAGTTATTAGCCGCCTCAATAGAATTCTCCCATGCAGCTATTCAGTTTTGGCCTTGCCTTCTCTTCCACGGTGAATCTCCAGGCCCTGGTCCGATCCAACAGTAAATGAATGAGTTACAACGTTGCTTGACATGGCTGGACATTGCCTGCTTTCAGACAGCGTAATCTGAATGTTTGAATATTTTAGAGTTGTGATACTTATCCATTCTCACGAAATGCCCGGATGCGTTTCTAGTGTGTTTGTAACTCAGCAAGTACAGATTATATGTGCCCACATGAATGGTATAGGCAAGACTGGATATCTCTTCTCGATCGGGGGGGTCCTAGATTGGTTAACCCTGGCAGGGCAAAGCAAGAACTTATTATACAATGTTCATATATATATATATATATATATATATATATATATATACTTATGCAAAGCCTATAAAAATCGAGGGGTCCTGCCCGCCCAACCCCTCGGGATCTCCAGCCAGGGGCACAGGGCAGGGACAGATTTTGTGACGGGTATGGTTTGTTGCAGGTACAGTTGTGGGGTATGCGCGTTGGCGTTGCTCAATGAGTCCGACCTGAAGGATTACGTGCTGCAGTTGACACACTGCGGCGAAATGCGGCAGGTCCAGCTGCAAACCAGGGAAACCAGTGAGTACGCGCCAACACCAAAATCAGTGTCCGATTTAGGTCATGTTGTAAACTTGCGCCCACCCATGACCTTTACAATTTTGCCATGATACAGACACGCAAGCTTGATCAAATTCTCACTATTCATAGTTTTTTAAGGAGGCTCAAAATAGGCGCTCCACTCTTAACATACTTCATTAGCGAATTGAAAAACACATTCTATTGTCATTCTAGAGAGGTGATCATGTCCATGAGCTGCAGAGATCTCTAAGAACTTTTCAGTACCACCGAGCGGAGAAAAATTTGTTTAAGTGGACTTCAGTGACTGCGTTGTCCCTCTGATTTTGACGCATGTCTCGATATCGTGTACCTGATGACTCCACTGGCCCCCTCCTTGGTGCACAAACATAAGCTGCGCCTGTTCCTCACTTGAACAAAATGCAAGGGAAAAATACCTGAGATACATATGCCTGATGAATATCTGGAAGCTGAATCACTCATTTTGAGTGAAATGGAATATCACGGGAAACAATTAGCAAGAAAATGCGTCAAAGATTACCCGATTCAAAGAGATGGTTTGACCATATGTCGGTGTTTTGGCGGGATTAAAATATATGCTAAAGCTATATAACACGGTGTCTTACTGGAACAACGAACCACAATTTCTCAGAAATTTACGTCCCAATAATTACATTATCTCAGCGGCAATTGCGTGTTAACTACCTCAGAATTCACTTGGTCGTCACCACTCAACCCGTGTTTTGGCTTTTCATTTAGCTAAACTTTGTTTATCGCCGAAGTTCACGCCTTTGGTGAGGTTTCTGGATGTTTTTGAAGTCGCTAAATGCACAGCGGTGGCTTTGGGACTTTTTAGTAGAATGAACTTGATTGCAGACCTCGAGAGAAATAGTTTGAAAGCTTGTTAGCGGCTGTTCATCGACATCATGCATTATTAGTCTATCTGCTTACTAGCCCATATGACCTCTCAGAGGTCACAGGTAAAAAATTGCAACATGAACCTAGACGGGAGCCCAGAATACTACGATGTGGAGAATATGATGGTACACTAAGCTTTGTCTACACAAATACAGCCCAATTCCTGATTTCCCCATGCATTTCCAATGGAGAGGTCATGATCCGTACCTGACCTTAGGTCATCGATATGAAAATTTCGGAATATCTGGTGCAGTATCGGTCGGCCCATTATGTGGTTTCACCCGTTTCTTACTTAAGCCACTTAAAAAAATTGGATGTGGGGCCACTTGACCTGCAGTGATGACCTGACCCGAGATGACCTAACCTTAAAATTTTGGGGAAACTTGTGGAATTGATCAAGGAGAAGGTATGTCAAGTACAGCGGCGCTTTGCGCCGCCGTTTTTGGGCCGCCCGAAAAACCCGATGGTGTACACGTGTATTAAGGGTGATCAAATCAGGATTGGAGTTGCTCGGGCACCCCAAAAAGATGGAAAATTGTACCCTTGCTTTGAAATTGATTTGTGCATTCTGCAAGAAGAAAAACACACGATCTCACAGCTTGTTGTAACTAGATCCTCATCTTCCGGCTACAACGTTATCAGCGATCTTGAAGATGTATCTTTTCTTTAGAAAATGGATAAGCTAAATATTTCTTCGACGTCTCAGAGATCATGTTAGAGATAATTTTCAATCTGGAAGCACTTAGTCTCAAAAATATCCGAAACCTGAAAGTATCTCCATATCACGGAGCCTTTATTCTCATATCAGATTCCTTGCGATTTCTAATATCAGAAACAGGTTTGCAATAATACTGTTTTGTGTCGCGAAACCTTTCTATGATCTTAAAGATAGCTTACGACGTCAGGAACAAAAAATATCAACAATTTTGAA